>PITA01006563.1:70241-99083 GCA_004023965.1 Spilogale gracilis
TTTTTTTTTTTTTAAAGATTTTATTTATTTGACAGAGAGAAACACAGCCAGAGAGGGAACACAAGCAGGGGGAGTGAGAGAGGGAGAAGCAGGCTTCCCGCCGATCGGAGAGCCTGATGTGGGACTCGATCCCGGGTCTCCGGGATCATGACCTGAGCCGAAGGCAGTCGCTTAACCAACTGAGCCACCCAGGCGCCCCGTAGACTTACTTTTGATCTCTAGAACTGTAAGAGATACATTTGTGTTGTTTTAAGCCACTCGAATTTTGATAATTTGTTAAAGTGGCAATAGAAAGGGCAAATTATTAAGATATTAAACATATATCTGCAATGTAACCGAGTCCTCCCACTCCTAGATATTTATGCAAGAGAAATAAAAGCATATGTTCATCTGAAAACTTGTATATGGATATTTGTAGCAGCTTTACGTGTGATAGCCAAAACCTGAAAACAAGTCAAGAGTAACAGTTGAATGGATAAACAAATCATGGTATATCCAGTCAATGAAACATGGAAAATGTAATAAAAAAGAATAAATGATTGGTAATTACAACATGGATGAATCTCAGAATAATGCTGAACAAAGAAGTCAGAAAAAGAGAGTACATACTGTAGGATTCCGTTTGTAATATTCTAGAAAATGCAGATTCATCTACAGTGACAAATCAGTGTTTGCTTGGGATGGTAAGGAGGGAGAGAACAAAGAGGAGTAAAAGGGAAGGATTATAAAAGGTCATGAAGAAACTTTTAGGGGTGTGGATATATTTGTTATCTTGATTGTGGTGATGACTTAATGACATCACTTTTTATTTACATCATTAAAACACCAAATTTTATACTTAACATGTGTTCTTTGTTATATGGGAATTATATCTAAAACAACAATAAGAGCAGCCAAAAAAGAATATATAGTTCAGATGATTGTGAAGCTAAATGAGATGCTTTGGATATAATACTGTAACTCCTGGCACATAGTAAGAACCCAATCAATTCTAGTTATTATTATTATTTAGTTTAAAGCAGGCAGTGCTAGTTTGGGAATTGCCAAGGATGTTTGGAAAGAAATGTAATTTAATTTTTTCATAGTCGATAACTGGGTAAGAGAATGAGGAACAGGTGTATTAAATATAACACTTAAATATACTGCACAAAGGTATTTTGCAATCAAGGTGTGCCTTGGTAGTGGTCTTTCTATTTTAGAGTAAGAGGTGTGAAATCCTTTCTCGTTCTTGGTATACAAAGTTTGCTTACTAAGTGGCCAAAGTTCTATCATATTCTTTTTGGACATAGAGGCTGCTTAACAAAATATTTGTTACATCAAGCTGAATTAATCATCATTTCATTTCTCTATTTCAGGAATCTGAAGTTCATGACCAAGTATACCTTGTAAGTTAATTAACCTCAACTCAGTTTTGGAGATTCCTTGCCTCAAGATACTTAGTCTTTCTTCTCTGATGCAAACAATTTAGGTAATGGTAGACAGGAAGCAGTGACTTATGAGAAGAACATGCCTGGGGAACTCCAGAAAGTATAGGGGGAAGTGTCTAGGAGAGGTGAGGTTGGGCTGGGCTGGGGTTGACAGAGTACTTCTATTTCCCATGATTTCCACATGTTCTTTTGTGAGTGTAGTACACTCTTTACAAAACAATATGCATCTGTTTTTTTCTTTTTAGTTCTTATTCTTGCTGGATTAGGATTAGGACAATTCTTTCTTCCACATTGTGCCTACCCATGAAGTTAGTCTTTCTTTAAATATTGGCTCTGAGTAACTGTATGCTGTTTGCATGGAAATGCTTAACAGCCACAACTGATTCCATATAGAGCTAGTTTTATAGACCATTATTGTCCTGAAAGTCTATCACTTAATCAGTTCAATTCCAAAGTACAATTGTTTGAAACTGGTTAAATCCACCATCTAAGTGAGGGTAGGGCTATAAATCTTTAGAGTTCACCAAGGTTGACTGAAAAAACTGAAAAACTATCTTGTTCTGACAACAGCTATCTGTGGTATAGATTTAATTTAAAAAGATATTTTCTGATTTTAAAGCCAAATAAGAATAGGATACTTTTCATATATAAAACTAACACCTAAAAGATGCTCATTCCCATTAATAATCAGGGAAATGAAAATCAAAATTGTAGTGAGATGCCATGATGACAAATTTTAATCTGATAATATCGAGTATGAGTGAGGATATGGGGCAACAAGAACTTTTGTATCCTGTGGGTGGGTGTCTATGTAAAGTTATGAAACCACTTTGAAAACACGGTGGTATTGCCAAGTAAAACTGAATTGGTAGGTACTCTATAACATGGCAGTTTTACTCCTATTTTCACCACCTAAGGAAACTCTTCTTGCTTGTGTGTACCCGGACCTAACAATGAGTAACAAAACTCCCCAAATAGCCCAAATGTTCATCTCAAGTAAAAGGGAAGAATAAATTGAAGTGTTCATATAATGGAATACTATAGATCAGTGAAAGTAAATGAAATATAGCCCTATGCAGCAACATGAGCAAGTCTCCAAAGTATAGAATTAAGGGGAAGGAAGGTGGTCGTAGAAGAATGGAATATGTAAGTAGAAGCTGAATTCCTTTTTGGACATGTGAAGGGTGAAGTACTTACCTACCACTCTTGTGGAAATACTTAGGTTATGAATAGAAATGTGAAGTGAATTCAGGCTATAGATAACATTTGGGTGGCATTTGATGAAGTGAAAGCTGAAGTCATTGGTGAGAATAACATAGGAGAGAGGTGATGTGTTTGATGCTGACCACTGTGAAGAACTGAATTTAGTGAGTGGACCAATGTCATGGAAAAGAGGGTTAGAAATATAGAAAAAAAGAGAATATAATGTCAGAGGTTAAGAGAAAAGTCAAGACTAGCCACATAATTTGCAGAGGTCAGTGAAAAATGAATATGAGATACCATTAACAAATTAAGAATTTCAAAATGAAGATAAAAGTACCCTAAATTGAGCCAAATCTTTCTAAGGGTGGGACTTTATGTGATTGCACAGATTGCACACCTATTAGCCTGATCCTAGGAAGAGTTTTGGGGACTAGCAATCAATAGGGTCAAATATATTGGGGGACTGAGAAAGAGAAATGAAGGAAAAATCATCTTAATCTTTTTACTTCTCTGATTTTGAAAGTACTACTCATTAAAAGAACATTTGGAAAAGTATAAAAATATCCATAATTTGATTTCCTTACCCATAACCCTTAACTGATATTTTAACATATTGGTATTTTTCCCCCCACTCACTTTCTGAATACACACACATTAACATGCATATCAACCCTTTAAATAATATGAATTGGGACCATGCTCTAATTTTATTACTCTAAAAAATTTAACAAATGGGAATTTTCCTATACTCTTAAAGGTTTTTGAGAAAGTGATTCTTAGTAAAAAAAGACTATATTGATGACCTTGAAGAGGCTGACTGTGTTGGTCAGATCCATGTAACTGAGGAGTAAATGGAAGTTGAAGTGAGGCATAAGGAATAAACACTTTTCCAAGAAGTTGGGTGGTTGTAAAATGATACAGGGAGGATGGCACCTCATGGAAGTTGGATGTCTGGGGGAGACTTGTGTAAATGTGGGAGACCTGGTTGTAATTGTAAGTTGAAGAAGAATGCCAGAGAGGAAGAGATGGGCATGATGATGGATAAGAATACAGTTTTGGAGAGGTTGGGGAAGGAACGGATACATAGCTTGCAGGAATGCTCATCTCTGAAAAAGGAGTCAAGAAGGAGAGGATGGATTATACATGTTGAAAATTTGAAGCACAGAGAAGGAAAAGTGATTAAATTCACATCATATAGAGCACTATTAAGACAACAGAAGATGGGGGGGAGAGTAGACTTGAGGTTAGTGATAACCATTTGATAACAGCAAAAGTGATAGAGTCTCATTTAGAAATAAACTCCAAAATCATGAACATCAGCAAAGGCCCCACTGAGGCCAGATGGTATGATTTTGGAGTGAAAACAAGTGACCTAAATTCAGGATTTTCTTCAAGTAATATTCAGCAACCTGATACAAGAACAGAGAAAGTGAATGGCAGAATTTGCTCAGAGTTGGGGCTTGCCAAGGCAAGTGTCATTGAGGAAGGAAAGCACAGGGGATTCTGGATACTAATGGGAATAATATTAAAATTGTTCAATTTGAGAACCAGGAGTGGATAAGGAGGCAAGTAAAGGAGGAAATAGAGGGATGAACATGCTGAAAGTGGGAAGAGGGTGATTGAGCAGCCATTTCAGTAGATATGAAAGGGGAGGAAGGATAGGCGCGAACAAGAAGGGAAATTGGGGTTTAAGAATCTTTTGAAGGAGCAATTCTGCAGAATAACAGATCCAGGGTAAGTGTGGATGCTTCAGGGACGGTGCAGAGGTAGTGTAAGAATGTGGAGGCTGGAGTGTGGCGAGGGCCATCTATATGGATACTGAGATTAACAAGACATGGCTATGAATGAGTCAGAAGATGTAAGCCAAAGACTAAACTATCAAGAACAATAGTGAAGAGTTCACAGGTTGTTAGAAAACAACACGGAGGGGTCTGGGAGTCAGGGAAGGGTGTTTTGGAAGGACAGGCATTGCTGAGAGCCAGGTTAGAATGATGTGAGGGAGTGGCTGACAGGACATAAGAGTATGTTGCCTCCTACATCATGATAATTCTGAGGAATGGCAGGAATGGATACTGTTGGGAGTTTTGACCTGATGTCAGGTCAAAATCAGGGGAGGAACAATCCAAGAGAAGAATTAGGATGTATGTGAGCTAATTCACAGTCTACTGGATTCCACAGGGCACAACACTGAGTGTTGGTTTACAAATGTGGCTGGATCTGGGAGCCCATCTCCATTTCCAGTCTCTGTCTTTATAGCACCTCACTATATCACCATTAAATTCCCTCTTCATTTAATATTCCTCAGTCTTCAGTTTCCCAAATTTTTATTGCCTTCCTGTGAGCTTGATGAGTCCAGAATATTCTAGCAGAATCTGTCATACAGGCTGAGTGAGTTGGCCAGAATAACAAAGTAAGTCAGTATTGAATCTGAGAAAGGAAAAGACAATAGTGAAGGACATTAGCAATGATGATAAGGAACTCAAATCTCAAGATTAGGGGCACCTGGGTGGCTCGGTTGGTTGGGCAACTGCCTTCGGCTCAGGTCATGATCCCAGAGACCCGGGATCGAGTCCCACATCGGGCTCCCTGATCGGCGGGAGGCCTGCTTCTCCTCACTCACTCCCCCTGCTTGTGTTCCCTCTCTGGCTGTGTTTCTCTCTGTCAAGTAAATAAAATCTTAAAAAAAAAAATTTCAAGATTAGCATAGATGAGTCTAGAACTCTCAAGCTTTGTTTTCATTTCTCCCTTTAAAGTATCTGGGCAGTACTGGCAAGAGTCAAACTGAAAGTAAGGTTTTCTTAAGTACTTTATAACATCTGTCTGCCCTCTTTGATGTTCTTGGGAAACTAGTCCTTTTAATTATAGCAATCAAAAACCAGAAATAATAAAATAAGGAGGATGGATTTTTAAACAGTTGTTAATTTTTACCTTGGGTTACCTTAAGCACATATTATCCATCAATGTTTGAATTGCAGGCTTCAGCTCTCTTTATATTTGTCCTTTGTTCTTTTATGCCAGGATGCTTTCGAGCATGGCCTCATAAAATTTTCCAGCAATGTTATACAGCCTGTATACAGGAATAAGAATGGAGAAATTAGATGCAGGAGTTTAACTAGGGTTGGGAATGAGTAACTTTTTCTTTTTAAAAGAAGTTTAGTTTTTTGCTTTGCATGCAGTATAAAATACAAGTATGTTAAATTAGGTTGTAAAGTCTATTTTATGTCACCATATACAATGTTTTGAAATGTGGAACCATTGTAAGAATCTGTAAGTAGAAACAAATTGTGGAAATTGCAGGTAAATATGACTTGGCATAGGTGCTAGAGCAAGGTAAGATTACTTGATAGCTCTCCCAGTAAAAGGGTAAACCATGGAGTCTCTCCCTCCACATACCAAATAAAAGTTAAACTGGTCAATGCATATCATATGTATTTTTTATAGTGCTGTCAAATAGGATCCACGTAACTTTATCAACAAAAGGCAGATTTTGTTAATCGGTAAGTTAACTATCAGCCATTGTTGGATTGTCATGTGATAGACACTGAAGTAGAAAAAGGCCCATTTTCATTCTTGGAGGAATTTATAATCTAAGAGGGACACAGACATCCACAAATCCAAAAATTGAAGAAAAGGCAATCATTAGGAAGCATTGGTTGTTTATTCAAACAACAGTGATTGTTTACTCACCAGGTTCTAAGAAATAGAGTCTTTGAGAAGTTTCTGTTACATTTTTGATCATCTTTATTGGAGGCCTAGTTTTACTGAATTTACTTTCCCATATCATTATTATTTGTTGTTAACTTTGGAGTTGACTAATTTTCTCTTCATTTATGTATGACACTTGCCATGGCAAGAAATCATGAAGTCACAGATTCTGAGAGCTGCCATAGATTCTAGAGGCCATGTAATTCTAGAGAGTATGGTGCGGAAAATCCCACAGCTGACATGACTGGCCTGGGACCTGACAGCTGTGCTTGGTAGCGGCAGAGGCAACACTTCTGCAGGGATCCTCAGTAGCACCTTTGATGTCAGGCCTTGACTGCCTGGTGTGGGGATTGGGGCGCATGCTTCCGAGACTGCAGAAGGGAGAGGGGAGAAAGGGCAATTAGAGCCTCTTCTTTTCTTAACTGGAGGGACACTAGATGCTGATGGGAGGAAGCACCCTAAGAAAGATACTAAGAGGACTAGATCTTTGATTTGGTTACAATTTTAAGAAAGGAACCTAAATTAATGGAAATTGAGAGAGTTATCAAGATTTGGTATTGAAATAAACACTATCTGTTAAATATTAATAAAAAAGCTGCCAAAGTGTTGTCCCTTTGGTATTTAATTTCTTTTTAGATTGTCAGCTTTGAAATGTATGTTTTGTATATTAATTACTCATATGTTTAAAAATAGAGCTTACCTTTATTGTGTCAATAAGAAAAGAATATTTAATTCCATTTCAGGTAAACTATACTTGAAATTTGATTAGTGGAATGAAAACCAAGAGGCCTGACAGGGAGACTGAGTGAAAACCTTCTCTTGTTTGGTAAAACAAGGTGAGACAAGATGATTTTTACTACTCAGGTCATAAAGACATCAACTGCACCTTGTGACTTCTTGCCTTAAATGCAGGCATGGTACATTAGGACGTAAATAATCTCTTGAGTAATAATAAAAATATTAAAATCAGTAGCTATAATTTATTGAACACCTGCTATATATTACCAGAATTTTTTTTAAGATTTTATTTATTTATTTGACAGAGAGAAACACAGCCAGAGAGGGAACATAGCAGGTGGAGTGAGAGAGGGAGAAGCAGGCTTTCCACTGGGCAGGGAGCCCATTGTGGGGCTCGATTCCAGAACTCTGGATCATGTCTTGAGCTAAAGGCAGATGCTTAAAGACTGAGCCATCCAGGCGCCCCAGTTACCAGATTTTTATATTGTTTGCTCCATATGCATTATCTTTTACCTCTACACCAACTACTTTGTGAGGTAGATCTTGTCATCTTTTTTTACACACTTAGTAGCTTAGAGTCAGGGGCCTTCAATGATTTGTTCAAGATTAAGTAGCTAATGATTGAACTCTATGGACTGCAAAGCCAGCTTACTTGTGTGTCACTGTTAAAACCTAAAATGTGAAGGAGTAGCAGCAAAAACTACTTTCAAATAGTTAATTGTTTCAAATTCGTAACATACTTTTTTTTGTTGATAGTTAAAAGAATGTGCCATCAAATATATCACAGTCACTCTCTATGAGAGTACACAGGGAGAGAATAATTTCTTTTTCTCAAAGCATTCCTTTCTACCCAAAAGGTTTGGAAAATAAGGAAAATCCTCAAAATATTAAATAAAAAGAATTGAGAATATGTATTTGTAAGGTATGTAAATATGGGGTCATAGGTATTTAAAAATGTATAAAAAACAGTTCTTTGAGCAGTCTCTTTAAAATGTAAATGTGACCTTCCAATTCTTGAGGCTGCTCTGGGTTTGCTGTGCAAGGAGATGGGAACCCTCTGGCTGAAGGATGGCTGCTAGGGGAGAAGTTGTAGAGAGACAGGGTTAATTTGTAGTGAGATTCATTAATTAACCCAATAAATATTTGCTAGCAACTTACTCGGTGCCAGGCACTATTCCAAATGCTCAACAAAAACCCCCAGCTCATGGAGCTTATATGTAGAGCAGTTGGTTAATTAATTTCGGGGGTGGGGGGCAACCAACAGCACAGGGTGAATTAATCTATTAGAGCTAGAGGAACAGGTGTCCAGAAAGGCCCAAATATTGTGGCCAGGTAGAAAAAAGAAATGGAATGTCAGAACTAGGGGCTTGACAGAGCAGGAGATGCTGATGAATGGTGGTGGTGGGGGTGTGGATGGAGGAGAGCCCTGCTTCAAGGCCTAGAATCAGGAAGTAGGTGCTGCACCCCAGGGAAAGACTGAGGAGAAATTTCCAAGACAGAGTTTAACCAAGAGTGGTGGTAAGCATGGACCAGACAAGGAGAGCTGACACTCCAAAGTATCTAAGGATGGGGAAGAGAACACCCCAGCTCTGAGGGAGGCAATAGAGAGAATGGTGATCTCCCTAGGGAATGCCCGAGCACATTTTGGCTGTGTGGCCCCTCTGTTCCTTGACTATTTGACAGGGATTGTCTTAGTGTGTCTTCAGCTAGGACATCATCCGCAGGTAGGTTTTCCTGCCTGCCCAACAGTCTGAAGGGTGGGGCTGGTGATACCCTCTCATGGTCATGAGAAGGGAGGTAGTGACTCACTTTCCCTCAACCGAAACCACATTGAGCCTCAGTGAAGGCTCACATGTTTTTTTTTTTTTTACTGGAGAGTTTAGGTAGTTTTCTCCAAGTTCTGTAAGTAAGTCTGTGGGTGGGGAGAGGCAACAAATTTTAAGCCTCAGGCATTAGTGATTGTCAGTACTTAACATTGACTTTATATTCTTTATATTTCTTTAAAAACGAATAACTTTGGTAAATACTGCTAACCCGTTGTTCCCTGATTCTGTGACAGTGAGTTACATTATAATGTGATCTCACACTGGCTGATGATAAATGATGTCTGCTTCCAGTCACTTCACTTTAATTCTTAGATTTACTCCAACCCTTAGGAGCAGGGAGGAGATGAGAGCTGGTTCAGAGGACTATAGTAAAACTAGATATAAAAAACTATATATATAAAACTACTATAGTAGCTTTGTAGTCTGCTTATACTCTGAACATCCACTGTCCCTTTTCTGGGGTAGTTCTATCATGCACTTGAACCACCCATCTGCTAAGGAGAAAGGATGGATGGAAAAAAATCAATGAAAAAGATTACATGGAAGGAAGGGCTCGGGTCAGTAATTGTTCTATTAAATCTTGTGAGTGGTTTCTATGGAAGCTAATGGGGAAGGTAACTGGGTACCTGTGAGGCCACATGTCTAGTAAAAGTCCTGTTTTGGTCTAGTCACATGCTCAAGGTCATAGAGTGTGCCTGCTCATGTTCATTGGGTTCTCTCTGGAAAGGCAGTCAGGAGAGGGGCAGGGAGCTCTTTTCTTGTATACCTACTGTGTGTTCAGCATTGTCAAATGCCATCTCTTTACTATTTCATCTAATTCTCAGAAGAGTCCAGTGATGTGGGCATTTTATTATCTTATTTTGTGGTGAGGAAATAGATATTTAGAACCACACCCAGGTCACACAGTCATGACTGAAATCATCTCTGAGCAACTTTGTTGACAGTGGTAGCACCAGTAGAACTCTGGGGTGTATTCTGAAGACAGAGTAATGCCCTGGCAGGACTAGCCAGTGCCTTCTGGTTCCTAGACATCCCTCCAGTCATAGGGTGATAGCTGCCACTCTAACAGTTTTCCACTTGCTTGAAAAGTAAGGTTTTTATGCTCAAGGACACTTAGGGGAAGTGTAGAAAAAGGAAGATGGTTTTCTTTGCTGTTCTGTTTTTTTTTTTAAATCTTATTTTTGGTAGTTTTCTACCTTTTTTTTTTGCAATCAGTAGTTAGTTATCATCCACATTAAATGTCTGTAGATTTTTGAAAGTGTTGACAGATACACAGGTAATTAACAGATAGGCCTTGTTTGGTGAATCTTTGTCCTTATTACACTTTCTTGCCGGGGACCAGCCTCAGCAGAGATGTGGGTCCCGAACCAAGGGATGTCTGGCAGGTGAAAATAATGACACGGACACGGAGGTTTGATGCAAGCTGACAGACCCGAGGTCAGTCAGGAGAGACCTATGAAGCAGGCTCAGGCTCTGGCTCTGGCATCAGCTTTAGCTCTGGCCCTGGCTCTGGCTCTCACTTTACAGGTTCTCTCTTCGCAGCCTCTATGGCTCTCAGGCTCTTAGGCTCTTAGGCTCCTTGGCTCTTAGGCTCTCAGGCATTGTCTCTGCTTTTGTCTTTCTTTTTGCTTCTATCTCTGTCTTTGCTTTTGTTTTTGTCTCTCTACTGCTTTTGTCTCTCTACTGTTTTTTTACTGTTTTTGTCTCTTTACTGTTTCTCTACTGTTTCTGTCTCTCTACTGTTTCTCTACTGTTTCTGTGTCTCTATTGTTTCTCTACTACTTCTCTACTGTTTCTCTACTGTTTCTCTCTCTGCTTTTTTTGTCTCTCTTGACTGATATTCCAAGGCAAGAGGAGGTTGGGGGATGCAGTTAGGTTAAAGTCTAAGAAAGTGAATTTTGATTACACAGTGTCCTTGTTGGAGAAACATAGTGCTTTGATCAGTGAAACATGTTTTTGCAGGTGCACCTATCTACAGTTCAGAGTTAACTCCCCGAACCAAACTAAGGACATGTTGCTCAGTAAGTTTTTTTTACAGTTTCTACATTTGGTGCTTAGACGATAAAGGGCAGAGTAATGATATGGTGTTTTTAAGCAGGTTTTACAAACAAGAAGGCAATTGAAAGGCTAGATGAGTTATTTACAAAGTTTTAGCTACATTATTAACACAATGACCAAAAGTTAGTCTGTTTGGCATCAAGGAGAAAAATAACTTCTTTTGCAAAGGTAAAAGCATTTGCTCAAGCCTGTTTTCCCATAACTGGGTACAGAACTCCTTATTATGGATCTTTAGTGCGTGTGGCAATGTCCTTGTTAGTATAGTTTTACCTTTTATAATAAGCCCTTATTTTAACCAGTTAAAAGCCCTGACAATCTCCTCCATAGAGCTGCAGGATATCTAAGATTAAACTGCCTTTAACAATGGTAAGTAGAAACAAAAGTATTTACTTGAGTAAGTAAAGTAAGAAGAAATAGTGTCAAAGAATTTGTGGTAGTTAAACAGACAAGGAACAAAGGAAACAAATATTTTTTGGTGTCAGTGATTGCAACTTTGCAGAGCTCTTTCACTTTGAGGGAGGATCATTGCTCTCCATGCCTTGGATGAGCGCTTGCCCAGGTGCACATCCCAGGGACACAAAGGACATATTGCCCCAGCCCACAGGGTACGTGTCTTTCCAGATTTTTGGTGGGGAAAGCCTGGAGGGACTTTCATCCACATTCATGGGTACCTCCACCAAAGTTTTTTGGCGGCTTGCGGCATGGCAGGAGGGGCGGATCACACCGTCCCCAACAGTTCCTGGGCAGCTGCACACAGATATGTATGGGCTAGTCTTTCGTTCTTCAGCCCAGAGAACTTTGTAGAGCCTGGTGTCAGTGTGCACATCTGGAGTTCCCATCTCCATCATGTCAGTTTTCCAGATCTCTTTGAGTGACCAAAGGGCACAGTTCTTGAAACCCTTTCTATGGATGAGCTGGTGAATGTGGATGGTGTGTTCCCTGGTCATTACCTCGTTGATGGCAGGATAACCCTTTTTTTTTTTTTTTAAAGATTTTTATTTATTTATTTGACAGAGAGAGAGATCACAAGTAGGCAGAGAGGCAGGCAGAGAGAGAGAGAGGAGGAAGCAGGCTCCCTGCCTAGCAGAAAGCCCGATGTGGGCCTTGATTCCAGGACCCTGAGATCATGACCTGAGCCGAAGGCAGAGGCTTTAACCCACTGAGCCACCCAGGTGCCCAGGATAACTCTTCTTTTCACACCCTTCTTTGTGGGAGCTATTCTGCTGGGCTCCCCAGTTGGAAAGGAAGGACTTCTTTCATGATCTTAACACAGAGGTTAGAATTTGGTAGAACTGTATAATAAATTTCTGTCATACTTTCTCTCCTACTACTCACTTCAAGCCAGCCCTCTTCTGTTTTGAAATTAAGCCTTTTAAAAAATTAAAATATAATGTATTATTTATTTCAGGGGGTACAGATATGTGATTTATCAGTCTTGCACAATTCACAGCACTCACCATAGTACATACCCTTACTCTCACCTCATCCCTCCACCTCTTCCCATCTAGCAACCCTGTTTGTTTCCTGAGATTCAGTCTCTTATAATTGTCTCCCTCTCTGGTTTTGTCCCATTTCATTTTTTCCTTTCTTCCCCCATGATTCTCTGCCTTGTTTTTCAAATTTCACATATCAGCAAGATATGATAATTGTCTTTCCCTGATTGACTTATTTCGCTTAGCATAATACCCTCTAGTTCTATCCACATCATTGCAAATGGCAAGATTTTATTTTTTGATGGCTGTAAATATTCCATTGTACATACCACATCTTCTTTATCCATTCATCTGTTGATGGACATCTAGGTTCTTCCACAGTTTGGCTATTGTGGCCATTGCTGCTATAAACATTGGGGTGCTCGTGTCCCTTTGGATCAGTACATTTGTATCTTTGGTATAAATACCCAGTAGTGCAATTGTTGGGTTGTAAGGTAGTTCTTTTTTCAACTTTTTGAGAAACCTCCATACTGTTTTCCAGAGTGGCTGCATCAGCTTGCATTGAAATTAAGTCTTTAAAATACTTTTAGTGAGATAATTAGTAAAAAAGGCCCTCAGAAAAACAAGAACATAACAGATGATAAAGCATGACAAATTAAAGGGGGAGGGATAGGTCAATAACTGAGAGACTTCACTATTTAAAACAGAATGCATTTGATGCCTAATCTCACACTATACACAAAATTAAATAAGAAATATCTGGAAAAATTAAATGTAGCAATTTTAAACTATACAAAGATAGTGAAAGCATCAGGAAATTTCTACCTGCATTTTAGCTGACAAAAGTCTTTCTGAATATAAAAGCACTGAAAAAATTGTAAAGGAAAATTATTTAGAGTTCACTCTATACTTAAGATACAAACAATCAGAAAGCATTAAGGGTAAATAACACATTGCAAAAATATGAAACAAATACGATAGAGGAGGAATTGAAAAGTTAAAGATGCCACAACTTTTATGAGAGAAATACTAAAGCAAGTTTTTATTTCCTCTGGGATATGTACATTTTAAGACATGGCACAATTTTTTCATATTGTTGAGATTTTTTTTTGGCGCTAATTATCAACAAGACTTATAATTTCAAGTTGTGTAGATTTGATATCCATTATACCCTGGGTCCCCATGGAAGTTCTTGATAAATGATTTAAGCAGTTAAGACCTGAGAAGGAGGCACTGTGTCAAGTTGTCCAAAAACTAACCCAGGTGGGCATGGATCCTGAGCCTGGGGGCATTAGCTATCTGGCTTTGAGTCACTCAGCTGTCCTGGCATCCAGCCCTCACTTCTTTATCAGTATTCGTGGATATTATGAGAGAGATAATGCCTTATGGAATCTAGATGCACAATATTCGTGGAGTTCTTCACTAGTTGAATTTTCTTTTTTTTTTTTTTTTAAGATTTTATTTATTTATTTGACAGAGAGAAATACAGCTAGAGAGGGAACACAAGCAGAGGGACTGAGAGAGGGAGAAGCAGGCTTCCTGCCGAGCAGAAAGCCCGATGTGGAGCTCAATCCCAGGTCTCCAGGATCATGACCTGAGCTGAAGGCAGTTGCTCAACCAACTGGACCACCCAGGTGCCCCGACACTAGTTGAATTTTCAAAAACAAATGAAGAGTCTAGATGTCTTGTTCTTAGTGCATATGTGATGCTTCTGGTGATCCTTTATTTTACTTTTTAAGTCACAAACTTTACATTTATTTATGTCTTTTGATAATATTTTTATTATTTATCTAGAGTTTGTGGCCTTTAACTTCATTCCTTTTTTGAAAATGAGAACTGGAATTTCCTTTTCTTCAGTTGTCTGGCACAGCTCCTTCCTCACATTTCCTTAAAAATTCTTGAGGTTCTTCCCTTCTCATTCTTTAAAAAAATTAAAAAAAAAAAAGGGAGAGGGAAGTCACCTTTGGGCATCTGGGGCCTAGGAGAGTGGTAGGGAAATGCAGCTCCATGAATAGACCATATGGAATTAAAATTTTACTGTGTTGAGTTTACTTGTCACTTTTTCCCTATGTCTGATTATTATTGTGTTGAGTATGGACTTTTAATGGGGGAGTCGTGAAAGAAAAAAAGAATCTGCTGCCTTCATAGAATTCCTGTCTATATTGCAAATCCTAGAGCCTGTTGACCTCAAAACTAATTCAAACAGAAACAAATTAGAATAAATAGACAAAAAGTCTCAACAAATAACAAAAATGGCTATTTCAGGCCAAAGGAGGATAGATAAAACCTTAAATGCTTAAAACCTTTGTTTTGGGGGACCTGGGTGGCTCAGAGAGTTAAGCCTCTGCCTTCGCCTCAGGTCATGATCTCAGGGTCCTGGGATCGAGGCCCACATCGGGCTCTCTGCTCAACAGGGAACCTGCTTCCTCCTTTCTCTCTGCCTACTTGTGATCTCTCTCTCTCAAATAAATAAATAAATAAAATCTTTAAAAACAAACAAACAAACAAAACCTTTGTTTTTGACGAAAATCATTACAATTCAGGATACTTCTGCCAAAACTCCAGAATGCCATAAGGCTCAAAAACTAACAAGATGGCTTTTTCCCAAGTTAAAAATTTCCTCTTTAAGTGAGATGTGAATAAAAAGGATCACACAATTTATATTTTTTGAAAATGTCACCACATGCCCCCCTTTTTTTAATGGCAACTAAATGCTATTTCATAAGCTTGACATTGTAAGGGTTCTTCTAAATTAAGCTCTGGGATTTGCTATCTTGGGTTTTCTGCTAAGTGAGCCCCATGCCTTGTGACATTACTTCTGCTCTGTTTACCAATAGTGTGAGTCAGGGTTTGTGGTTGTAACAAAGTCAGCTCCTCAGCTGTTTTATCTCCTCTGACTCAAGGAATACACCAGTAGACTGGAATGGAATATGGAAGATCCAGTGGCCCTGAGACATGGTCTCTGCATGGTAACCACTGTCCTAATGAAGTTTAAATGAAGTTTAGAAACTACAGGCTTGATTATCCCTGGCTTCTGCCTGAAAGAAGTTTCCTGTTCATGAAATATTTCTTTTTCTTTATTTCAAGTTATTGTTCAGCAGGGAACCTGCTTCTTGCTCCCTCTGCCTGATGCTCCCCCTGTGTGTACTTTCTCTGTCAAATAAGTAAATAAAATCTTAAAAAAAAATAAGAGTAGAATTGGTGCTAGGCTCCTGCTCTTCTCCTTTCTGCACCAACTGTACCCTCTGAGTGTTTTCTACAGAAAGTCTCAAATTTTTGCTGGTTTTCTAGTCTTCTTCCTATATGAACTTCCCCTTCAAATCCAGGTCTTACCCCCACTCTTCCAAACTGATTTACTTGGATTTGCTGGACATATCTATCATCTGGATCTTGAGGAGAGAAACATAGCCAGAGAGAAACATAGCCAGAGAGGGAACACAAGCAGGGGGAGTGAGAAAGGGAGAAGCAGGCTTCCTGCCAAGCAGGGAGCCCGATGTAGGGCTTGATCCCAGGCCTCCAGGATCATGACCTGAGCTCAAGGCAGTCGCTCAACCAAGTGAACCACCCAGGCCCCCCCGCCCCCGAAACTGAAAGCTTTTAAATAACTTTTGGCACCAAACCCTAGATTGATCTGAAGAAATTTGGAGACAAAGGTTGAACTAACTCATCTTTATTTACCTGTAGTTTTTATTACATGTAGTGTATATATTCACATTCTGTTTGATTTTGATGTGCTATACTAGACTTTGGGGGCTGTTATATAATTTACAGTGTTACCTGCATAAAATCTGAAACATTCTGAGTTCAGAAACTCCTCTGCCTCCAGGGGTTTTGGCCAAGAGATTGTAGTTCTGTTGCTCTCCTTACGGAGAAACCACAGGTTATCTCTGTTTTCAAATTTTATGATCTATCTGAATGTTCTTTAATACAACTAACGTATAGAATAGACTGGGATTTTTGATAACAAAAATATTCTTTTTTAGGTTTTTTTGGGGGCCTAAATTTCCAAAAATGATAAATTCAGTTGTATAAAACTGTGCCATATTAATTTTCTGTAAACTTAGTTTTTACCTCAACCCCCTTCACCTGTAGAAAACATCAGGTGAATTCAGTTACATTAGCAATTACTCAATCGTTTAAGGTTTAAGGGAAATAAGCCTGAAATCCCTGCTCTAGTTACAGGGTCCACCACATTCGGCCACTTACATGCTTCTCTTGTAGGCACAGGAAACTTTCAGATATTTCTCTGTGGCCTCTTGGGACCCAGAGTCTTGAGTCCCTCTCTGGCTTCACTGTTTTAACCCTGCTGTTGCCAGAACATACTGATGTGGGGTAAGTGTATTGAAATCTGCACAAAGGTGGTTGTTCTCTTGATTTATGCACTTGAAACAAGGCCCCAGACCCAGTGGACTGATTATTCTTCCCTCCCTCCCTCATAGAGGGTAGGAATGGAGGCAAGCTGTTGAAATGCCCATGCCTTTTCTGATTCCAAAAAGGTTATTAATTAAATTTATTTTTCCCATCAGGTGACTAGGCAAGAATTCTTCTAAACTTATCATTTTTTAAAAAAGATTTTATTTATTTGTCAAAGAGAGAGAGAGCAGGCAGGGGAAGTGGCAGGCAGAGGGAGAAGCAGGCTCCCTCATGAGTAAGGAGCCCGATGCTGAACTCAATCTCAGGACCCTGGGATCATGACTGGAGCAAAAGGCCGATGCTTAACCAACTGAGCCACCTGGGCATCCCTAAACTTACTGGTTTTTAATATTTAAAAAGCGACATCTCACCAAGCTATTGTATATGACATGGCTTTACAGAAGTATACGTTGAGGCTAGAAATATGCATAACTAGAACATACATGACTAGAATTCTTTGATGTCTGGTTGTGATTGCTTTGGCTCTGACTTGTGGATGAAGGTAGGTGGGTGGTGAGCATCTAGTTAGTATGTTAGAAGTTCCTTTTATTGCATATCTACTCCCATTTAGCATCACTCAGATTCCAAACAGAAAAAGCTTGCCTCCGGTATGAAGGGAGAAGTTTGATTTATGCTTGGATAAGTGGTTTTCAGAGTGGTTTCAGTAAGTGGCAGAGGAGGTTGTTGAGAGAGAATTTCTTCTCACCCACCTCCCTCATGTCAGCCTTAAGCACACCACATCCATATTCAGTTCAGCCTTTTACATGTTGTGAATCTTTGTGGGATTTAAGTAGAATGCTACTAGTAAAAATATTTTGAAAAATCCTTGTATCTAAATAGGATTATACAAAAGGTTTTTCAAGTGGTCAGTTGTAGTGAGTAATCTGTTTCACCTGTAATCAATTACTGCTTAACCAGAGCCAGTCCACTCTCAGCTGTGAGTGAAAAATTGAACGAGAATCTTCTAATTCAGTGATAGACTCTCTTGAGCACTCATACCTGTGCCTGTATGTTTCAGGCTCTGGGAAGTTGAATTAAAAAGGCCTGTAATCCATTTCCCTTCAGTCCTTGCTGCCCACATAGCCCCAAAGAACCTTGGCTGCTTGCTTATAGGGCTTTATCATTTTTACTGCTATCTCTTTCTCTTGGGAGACAGAGAGAATTAAACAAACAGACAAAAAAAGGCTTTCCAGTGCTCGCTTGAGTATTCCCATTCCTGCTGACCGAGAACAGACATGATACTTTTGGGTGTTTTGGTCAGTTACCATGGAACTACTCATTTCTTGACTCACATACCCCTCATTTGTCACCTGGAACCTTGTGCTAGCCTCCAAAATGGCCCCTTTACTTTACTGTTCCTTGATCTTGCTCATTTCTAAAATGTTACTCAAGTGTTCTTTTTCTTAAATGTATATCTAATCATAATTGCTCTTAAAAATGAAAAGATTTTAAAAAAATGAAAAGATTTTGTGTTTTGAATTTTTAAAAAATATTATATATATTTGCATACACACGAGAGAGAGAATGAACAAGTGAGGAGGAGGGAGAAGCAGACTCCTCGCTGAGCAGGGAGCATGATGCAGGTCCCATCCCAGGACCACAGGATCACAACCTGAGCTGAAGACAGATGCTTAACTGACTAAGCCACCCAGGTTCCCTGGTTTTGCGCTTTTAGAGGATATTCAAATTCTTGGCCTTGGATCACAAGATCTTTAATGACTTCCAGCAGAATTGCTGGGGATTAACAATTATTGTCTGTCTCACATGCCAGTTAGTATGATAGGCTTCTCAGTGTCATTTCAGCTTTACAACAACTCTGGGAGGTAGTGGTTTTAGCTCTACTCTCTAAAATGAGAAAAGCAGAGCTTAGAAAGATGACTTTTCCCACAGTTAAAGAATAGTGCAATTCCTTCTATCACTGGTCTTTCCTATGCACCCTTATGTACTCCAAACACTGCAGTCTTCCCTGTGACCCGCACGACTATGTTCACTGTCAGCTGCCAGATCTCTCTTCCGCCCTCATGTCAGGTCCCCTGTCTGCAACATGAAGAAATCTCATTCCTCGAGCAATCTTTAATGAAGCCTTAAGATCCAGACCACCGGTTCCTATCTCTGTTTCACTGTTTTGTCCCCCGAGGCACAATTAACTATATACTCTTCCTTGTGAACCAAGAACCCTCTGCAGAGAAGTTACATGGTCAGATGGCGAACCCTAGGTGTGAAAAGGGTCCTCTAGCTCATGCCTCACTCAGGGACTATTAATTCCATCAGAAGGCGATCACTTCAGGCAACTGAGGAAGAGTAGACTATAGAGGAACTTTAACTTGCTGGGGCATTCCCACTGTAGATCATCTAATACTCACTGATATTGTCCTTCTTTATTTTATTTATCTATTTGAAGGATTTTCTTTATTTGAGAGAGCATGAGCATGAGTGGGGGAAGGGACAGAGGGAGAAGCAGAAGCATGCACCCCACAGAGCAGGGAGTCCAATTCCTAAGGCAGAGCCTTAGGTGCCCCTATTTTTAAATTTTTTAAATTAAAAAAAAATTAAAGTTTTTCTTCTTTAAAAAAAAAAAGTGTTTTTGCTCTATTGACACCAATGTGCTTGCTCAGGAAAGAGTTCTTATTTATTTAAACACCCAAAGGAGACACTTCTTTTATTTTCTAGCTGTGTTTTTTTTTTACTGAAAAATTTTAATTGTGGTAAAATAAAAATGACAAGAGTTAGCATCTTTATTTTTAAGTATACAGTTCAGTAGTGTTAAGCATTTTTCACATTGTGCAATCAGTCTTCAGAATTTTTATATCTTGCAAAACTGAAAGTTTCTATCCATTAAATGACTTTCCGTTCCCAGCTACCCCCACCCCATGCCTAGGCGTGACGATCACTAGTCTACTTTCAGTTTCTATGAGTTTAACTACTCTAGGTACTTCATATAAATGGAATCATACAGCGTATTTGTCTTTCTGTGCCTGACATATTTCACTTAGCATTATATCCTCAAGGTTTATTCATGTTACCGTGTGTGTCAGAGTTTCCTTCCCTTTCAAGGCCAAGTAATACTCTAATGTGTGTGTATGCTACATTTAGTTTATCCACTCATCTGAAAATGGGTAGTGGATTGCTTCTACCTTTTGGCCTCTGTGAAAAATACTGCTATCAACATGGGAGTACAAATATCTCTTTGTGATCCTACTTTCAGTTCTTTTGGGTATATATGCAGAAATGGAATGGCTGGATCATATAGTAATTCTATTTCAATTTTTTTGAGGAAGTACCATACTGTTTTCTATAGTGGCTACACACTTTTACATTCTTACCAACAGTGCCTCAGGGTTCCAATTACTCCATATCCTCTCCAGAAGTTGTTATTTTCTGTTTTTGTCTGTTTTTTGTTTTTTTTTTTTTTCCATACAGTAGTCATCTTAATGGGTGCGCTAGGTATGGTTTTGAATCAAGAGAAACTCTCTCTAAAAGATTAGATACTTTGTACTATGGGCCTTTCTGACTCAAGGGTTACATTTAATACAAGATTGACAATTATTATCCTCTGTATCTATGAATAAAACCAATATTCATTAAAAGAAGCACAGCTGAGTAAACAAAAGCTAAAAATCTTTATCCAAGCTAGCAGTGTTTGGGTGAAACCAGGCAGTTTGGCCACAAAACCACAGACCGTAAACTATCCCCTCCTGAAAGCATCTTTTCCTAGGATCATTCTATGTCCAGCAGGAACTAAGCACTTGCTAGGGTGATAGTCTTGGGAATCTGATAAGGTATTAGTGATTGTCAAACTCCCCAGCTAAGCCAAGAGTTTCTGGGGCACAGGGGTTGTTCATGTGAAATTTTGTATCCCCTTAGTGCCTGACATTATGCAAGACCTATACTAAATCGTAGAAAAATTATATGTTTTGTGTCTACCATGTGGCAGTTGGCCATTTTGAGAGTTAGGGGGAATATGGTGGTAAACAAAATAGACAAAATCTCTGCCCTCATGGACCTTAGTATGTAATGTTGGGGACTACTTATAAATACACAGGTATAGCTGTATCTACGGATTTATATCTGTATCTGTATCTAAAACATGTACCATATCTCTTTATTGAATGCCATGGATTGAATGCATATATATATGAATGCCGTGGAGAAAATAAAGCAGTAGGGACACCTGGTTGGCTTAGTTGGTTAAGAGTCTGCTTTCAGCTCAGGTCATGATCCCGGGGTCCTGGGATTGAGTCCCATATCAGGCTCCCTGCTCAGTGGGAAGTCTGCTTCTTCCTCTCCCTCTGCCCCTGCTCATGCTTGCTTCTCTTTCTTGAATAAATAAATAAAAATTAAAAAAATACAACAAAGTAGGAAAGGGGAAAGTAAGTGGCAAGATAAAGGTAGTTACAGTTTTGAACTGCATTCCAGGAAGGCTCACCCAGACATGGCATTTGGCCACATATTCAAAAGAGGGAGTGAGGTATGCTGATTGCCTTCTAGGGGAAGTGTATTCTAGGTAGAGGTACAAGGGCAGAAAGCCTGAGGTGAGAGTGTGTTTGATGTGTTGGAAAGAGCAAGAATACCAGTGTGTCTAGAGCAAAATGAGTCAGAGGTAGAAGGAGAAGGGGTCAGATATGTAACAGGGAGCCAGACTACACAGGTCTGGCCGCCATTGAGAGAACTTTGGATTGGGAAGACTTTGGGAGGAGAAAGGTTGGGCTCTGAGCAGAAGAGAGACAAGATCTGACCTACATTTACATGGATCACTCTGACTACTCTGTTGAGAATAGAATAGGGGCCAAGGGTGGAAGCAAACCCTCAAAAGATATTTATTGGTTCATGGAAGTGAAGTTTGTGTGTTTGGACGTGGGTGTTATATGAAGGGAAGGCAGGGTTGGCAGCTTCACAAAATGGACTACACAAAGTCAAAAGATGCCAGGCCTCAGCAAACTGTTCATGGATGAGCCAGGTAAGGAGGGTGTGAGTCAGAGAGTGCAATGTGATGTCTGTAAGAATGGCCTGGCACCTTCAGGGTGGTGTCTCTTGTCCGCTTTGGAGTGAAGACAGTCAATCTATTTCAGGCCCTGTGATATGAGCAACATGTTGAGGTTAGCAAAAGGACAGCTGTCCAAAGAGGAGCTCTTTATTTCTGAGTGAATGAATCTTTGGCGAATTTCTGCAGACCCTGGGTCTGAGAAAATTTGAGCAAAATGTCATTGGGTTTTCAGCAGTGGCCACGGGTAGCAGACCAAGCTGGGTATTTCCCATCAGAGAAACTCTTCTTTATTCCTTCATTAGTGCTAATGAAACTCATGCTGGTGAAGGGAAATCATGTGATGAGACCACAGCTGTTTCACCGAAAGTGCTACTCACTTGAGCTGCAAAGCTGTCTGTAACCTTTAATCTTGGGTCTGTGTCTCAAGGAAATAACCCCCAAAGAAACCATCAGAAAGGTAACCTGCACAGGCATCTTTTGAATTTAAAAGGGCCTTAAATTGAGGGTGTTCCAAATGTTTGAGAAAAGAATACTAGTTAAACAAATAGTCAAATGTGGTATTTTAAGGAGGTAGAATGTTACAAAGAAGTAAGAGCTTGTGTTTAGGTAAATAATGCACAACACAAAATAGAATATTTGTACAATTGTACCTGTACCCACCAACAAATGGATTTAGAGAAATGGAGTAGAGTTGGTGAACTTAGAGAAATAAAAGGTGAGTTTGAGCTCATTGGGTTCTTTAATGTAAAGTGATTAGATTATAAGCATAAGTATAAAAAATAGTCTTCAGAGGCATGGGGAGGCATTGAAGGTGCAGAATAAGGCTGCTGGCCTTTTATCCTCTTATATAATTGATACCTTTACTGCCATTCAATCCCATGCAGTCCCATCTTCATCCTTAAGTATGGCCCATTCACTGTGTGCTGAGAAGATAAGGAAGAAGCAGATAAAGGTGAGAGTCATTGACTGGTAGTCCTGAAAGCCCACCAGAAGAGGTGGGCAATTTCCGGATAGTTTGTGTACTTGGTCATGGATGAGCTTCCCGGGTCCAAAGACCATGAACACCTTGGCCTACTTGACTTCAGGATGAAAGAGGAGAAACCTGACCCTGTCTGGCTCCCTAGTAAACAAGCCACGATATTTATGTTATGGCAGTTAAAAGTAGTAGCAAATTTATTAGCAAAGTTCCTCTTTTGAGTTTAAGACTGTTATTTACATATTATAAAAATACATACATACTTTTGTTCTCCAAGGCACTCAATAAACTTGTTTAGAAAATGTTTTCTGTAATACTTAAAATCTAAATAACCAGG
Organism: Spilogale gracilis; assembly: GCA_004023965.1. NCBI lineage: Eukaryota > Metazoa > Chordata > Mammalia > Carnivora > Mephitidae > Spilogale > Spilogale gracilis. The sequence continues at coordinate 93,342 of PITA01006563.1, forward strand.
GATATCAGGATTTGTACTTAATTTACTTTCTTCTTTAAATATTCCATCAAAGTTTTTAAAAGCAATGAATGGGGTGGGTGGCTGGCTGATGGACATTAGGGAGGGCATGTGCTATGGTGAGTGTTGTGAATTGTGTAAGACTAATGACTCACAGACCTGTACCCCTGAAGCAAATAATACATTATATGTTACTTAAAAAATCAATGAATATATTATTTTCATAATAGAAATAAATTTGTTCTATTTGAAAGAAAAAAGGAGTACACAGTATTTTAATTTCTTCTTAAACTGGTCCTTATAAAAATTACTAAATTGAGTGGTGCCTGGATGGCTCAGTTGATTGAGCGACTGCCTTCAGCTTGGGTCATAGTCCCGGAGACCCGGGATTGGGCCCCGCGCTGGGCTCCCTGTTCTGTTGGAAGCCTGCTTCTTCCTCTCTCACTCCCCCTGCTTGTGTTCCCTCTCTAGCTGTGTTTCTCTCTGTCAAATAAATAAAATATTTAAAAAAATAAAAAATAAAAAAAACTTACTAAATTGATTATACAACATTAAAAGTCTCTATGTGACAACTCTCCTCAACTCCCAGCATAAGCAATATTTAAAAACAGGTGACAAAGTGATAGGGGCTATCTCTATTATACATAAATCTTTTAAGAATTGATGAGAGAAGTTCCAGAGCTATAAGTAGACAATTTACCATAGGAATGGCAATAGCATGAAAAAAGGTCAACCTTATTTGAGGTTAAATAAATATAGATTAGAAGACTAGCTACTGGTTCTCAATCTATTAATGTGGGAAAGAGTAATTGCTAATATTCATTATTTGTTAGAGACTACAGGCATTTTGATACATACTAGTGAGAATTAAAATTGGTACAGATTGAGAACACTATCAAAGTTTTAGATGTACATATTCTTTGACCCACACATTATACGTTCGGTCAGTTTCCTAGAGAGGTACCTGTAAAAGTTTTACACAGGTTTTATGAGTAGATTGCTTGTTGTGGAACTGTTACATCACACAGATATTAAGAATGTATTGAGAATTAGAGAACTGAATGCCGCAGCTCCAGATGTAAGAGAGAGGAGAACGTGGTGGGTATGGGGGGACCTGGAACAAACACTGTCAGCCCAAGGAGTGTTGCTGCTCCTCCTCAGTTACCTGCAGGACTGGGCTCAGTATCGCTAGAGCTTCTACTTTCTAAAGATAGGGCCCAAATCTGGATTTTTTGTTTTTTTAAAGATTCTATTTATTTGACAGAGAGAAACACAGCCAGAGAGGGAACACAAGCAGGGGGAGTGAGAGAGGGAGAAGCAGGCTTCCCGCCGAGCAGGGAGCCCGATGTGGGGCTCGATCCAGGGTCTCCGGGATCATGACCTGAGCCGAAGGCAGTGGCTTAACCAACTGAGCCACTCAGGCGCCCTCAAATCTGGATTTTTATATAATATTTCCCATATTTAAAAATATGAGCCACTTAGTCAAATTTTAAAAAAAACTATATAGACCAACATGGTTTGGACATCTGGACTTGGGCCAGTCTGTTTCAACCCTGGATGTAAATCTACCTACTGACACATTTTTACTTCTAATATTTGTGTAATGTACAGAAGGGTAAAAATAACATATGTCGTGTTTAAAAAATAATTTCAAAAACCCCGATCATGTTACTGTTACCCACCTTGGGAAATATCATTGTCGAAATCTGTGCACTCCGCTGGGATCACGTTTGAGTCACTTTGCTTCAGAGAAAATCACTGTTTTGAATTTAGTTTTAATTCCTGTTTTTCTTTATATTTTTAGTACCTATTTCTATAAACATATTGCTTTTTTTTTTTTTTTCTCTCTTTTGCCTGGAAAGCTCTTATCTCAGTTAGTTCCCGCCTTGGCCCTGTGGAAAGCAAGCCCTGCTCTCTGGAGGCCCCAGGAAGGCAGAGGGAGGGAGAGAGGATGTCCAGATGCTAGGCTTGCCTTGGGGTGGCTCATAAGCCAGGTTCCCCTCCTCTATTTCTGGCCCTGGGAATATCTGCCTTAAAGTTCTTAATATGAAAACTGAGGTCAAAGCTACAACTCCCTGTCATTTTTTTTCCATCTGCCATTTGGACTCTGATTTTCCTTAGGTAAAATATTTATTTTTGAAAAATAAACCTAGTTCTGTTTAGTGCTATTCACATCCATTTCTTTGGCATGTTAGTAACTGAGTAACATTTTCTCATCTTGCCTACCTCTCTGCCCATGATGGTGTTTGGACAGGAGACCTGGTGTGGAACGCCCATTAGCCTGGGTGTCTACTGAAGGCGCTCCTCCCTTCTGGTGTAGCTCCTTGACAAGGTGGCTGGATATGTGATTGAAACATAGATGGTGCTTCATAATGACAGCTGAGCAGATGGAGGGATGCTTATTGTTTGGGTCTATTCACAAATGTACAGTTCTTCCAACCTGCCCAAACTGGTCCATTAACTATGTTCACAGAGGTATAAAAATAACAGTAATAGGGGCGCCTGGGTGGCTCAGTTGGTTGGGCGACTGCCTTTGGCTCAGGTCATGATCCTGGAGACCCGGGATCGAGCCCCACATCGGGCTGCCTGCTCGGCAGGAGGCCTGCTTCTCCCTCTCTCAGTCCCCTTGCTTATGTTCCCTCTCTCGCTGTATTTCTCTCTGTCAAATAAATAAATAAATAAAATCTTTAAAAAAAATAACAGTAATGATATTTATAGTAATACTTTATGCAAGTGAGCATATACTCTGTACTAATCTCTTAATGCTCATGACAACCTTGTAAGTACTACTATATTACTCCCATTTTACAGATGAGGAAATAGAGGCACAGAGAGGTAGAACAATTGTACAAGGTCACGGAGCTAACTGGTTGTAGAGATGGCGTGGAAACTCAGTTTCTTTTGACTCCCCAGCCTGAATTTGTGACCACTCTGGGATGCAGTCTTTTTTTAGATCATTTGAATCCCCTTGGCATTAAGGCTCATGTTGTAGGAACAGGCAGGTGTTCTACTCCTGCCCCCACACTTCTCCCCAGGAGTAGCTTTTGGCTTCTCCAGTCAGAGACTCCTTTTTCCTCTGAAACCCCTGCTTGAGGCATTTGCTTGCCCCAAGTCTCTACCTGGTACTTTTCATGAACACCCATCTGGTTTCTCCTCTGTATTGTGAAGCAGAGGCTGTGTCTTTAACTTTGGGAACATCAGTTGCACTAGTAAGCCTGGTACTTCCCCCAGCCTCCTCCACCTCCTTTTTCCCCACCATGTCATCGTTTTTCAGTGTCAGCTCCCAACTACCTTTGGTAGTACTAATTTACTAATTAATTTGTTACAGATTTGTTGCCATGTAACAAACGACCCCCAAATTTAGTGTCTTATAATCCTAGCCATTTTATTAGCTCATGATTTTGTGGTCAGCACTTTGGGCTGGTATCCCCTGGAGTTACTTTGCTGTTACGGTGTCTGGTATCTGAACCAGGGCTGGATGCCCAGAGATGGCCTTGCTCACAGTTGGAACAGGCTGTCACATGGGTAGACTTAGGGGACTCAGCAGGAATAGCTCTTCTCCACTTGTCTTTCCTCCTCCAGTAGGCTAGACTGGACTTCTTCAATTGTCAGTCGTGGGGCTGTGTTCCAGGGGAGCAGAAGCGAAAGCATTTGATTTTTCTTCATTCTATTGGCTATGGCAAATCAAAGAGGAAATTATGCTGAGTGAAATAAGCCAAGCAGAGAAAGCCAAGCAGAGAAATATCATATGGTTTCACTTACTTGTGGAGCATATGGAGGACAGTGGGAGAAGGAAAGGAAATGTGAACTGGGGTAAATCAGGGAGGGGGATGAAACATGAGAGACATTGGACTCAGAAACAAACTGAGGGTCTTGGAAGGGAGGGGGGTGGGGGGATGGGTGAGCCTGTTGGTGGGTATTGAGGGTACGTATTGCATGGAACACTGGGTGTGGGGCATAAACAACGAATCTTGGAACACTGAAAAAATAAAATAATGTAATTAAAAAAGAAAAAAAAGAACCAGTCCAGATTCAGTGAGTGAAAACTTGTTGTACCTCTTTTATTTTTTTAAGACCTTTATCGTTTTCACTTTTTTCTCACCCCCTTTATTTCCTGTTTCTGGCAACTACCAATCTGCTCAATGTAACTGTGAGCTTGAGTTTTTTTTTTTTTTAATTCCACAAATAAGAGAGATTATACAGCATTTATCTAATTTACACCAATTAGCACAATGCTTTTGGAGTCCATTTATGTCACAAATGGCAAGATTTCATTCTTTTTATAGCTGAAAAATATTCCACTGCATATATAAACCACATTTTATTTATCTATTCATTCATTGATGGACACTTATGATGTTTCTACATCTTAGCTATTGTAAATAATGCTCAATGAACATGGAGGTTCATACCTATTTTTGAGTTTGGCAGCACAAATTTACATTCCAATAAACAGTCCCCTTTTCTCCACATCCCCTTCAATACTTATGTCTTCTCCTGTTAATAGCCATTCTAACAGGTGTGAGGTGATATCTCATCGTAATTTTGAGTTGCATTTCCCCAATGATTGATGATGTTGAACATTTTTTCATATACCTGGTGGCCATTTCTATGTTTTCTTTGGAAAAATGTCTGTTCAGATCTTCTGCCCATTTTTAAATTGGATTTTTTGGGGAGGCTATTGAGTTGTATGCATTCTTTCTTTTTTTTTTAATTGTTACTAAAATTTTTTTTTTCCAGTGTTTCAAGATTCATTTCCCCATTCCCCACACCCAGTGCTCCACACTTTAGGTGTCCCCAGTACCCACCACCAGGCTCTCCCATCCTTCCACCCCCCTCCCTCCAAGTCCCTCAGTTTGTTTTTGTGTCCAAAGTCTCTGTTGTTCCGTTTCCCTCCCTAGATTACCCTAGTTCCCATTTACTTTCCTTCTCCCATTGTTCTCCAGTTTACCCCTCATACACCGCAAGTAAGTGAAACCATGCGATACTTGACTTTTTGTTCTTGGCTTATTTCACTCAGTATAATCTCTTCCAGTCCAGTCCATGTTGCTACAAAAGTTGGATATTTATCATTTCTGATGGAGGCATAGTATTCCATTGTATATATGAACCACATCTTCTTTATCCATTCATCTGTTGATGGGCACTTTGGCTCTTTCCACATTTGGTGATTGTGGCCATTGCTGCGATGAACATTGGGGTGCATATGGCCCTTCTTTTCACTACATCCATATCTTTGGGGTAAATGCCCAGTAGTGCAATTGCAGGGTCATAGGGTAGCTCTATCTTTAATTTTTAAAGGAATCTCCACACTGTTTTCCAAAGCGGCTGCACCAGTTTACATTCCCACCAACAGTGTAAGACGGTTCCCCTTTCTCCCCAGCCTCTCCAACACTTGTTGTTTCCTGTCTTGTTAATTTTGGCCATTCTGACTGGTGTAAGGTGGTATCTCAGAGTGGTTTTGATTTGAATTTCCCTGATAGCTAGTGACGCTGAACATTTTTTGATGTGTCTGTTAGCCATTTGTATATCTTCTATGGAGAAGTGCCTCTTCATGTCTTTTGCCCATTTTTTGATGTGTTCATCTTCTTTTTGGGTGTTGAGTTTGAGTAGTTCTTTATAGATCTTGGATACCAGCCCTTTGTCTGTAGTGTCATTTGCAAATATCTTCTCCCATTCTGTGGGTTGCCTCTTTGTTTTGTTGATTGTTTCCTTTGCTGTACAGAAGCTTTTTATTTTGATGAA
>PITA01006564.1:0-98957 GCA_004023965.1 Spilogale gracilis
ACTGGACTGGAAGAGATTATGCTGAGTGAAATAAGCCAAGAAGAGAAAGTCAAGTATCGCATGGTTTCACTTACTTGCGGTGCATGAGGGGTAAACTGGAGGACAGTGGGAGAAGGAAAGCAAATGGGAACTAGGGTAATCTAGGGAGGGAAACGAAACAACAGAGACTTTGGACACAGAAACAAACTGAGGGACTGGGAGGGAGGGGGTTGGAGGGATGGGAGAGCCTGGTGGTGGGTACTGGGGACACCTAAAGCGTGGGGCACTGGGTGTGGGAAATGGGGAATGAATCTTGGAACACTGGAAAAAAAAATTTAGTAACAATAAAAAAAAAAACAAAAACAAATGGCACTATTCTAAAGAGAAATTTGAACTCAACCATTACTACTGGGTCTTTTGTGACAAAACTGATCATTTCAAGAGAGAAAAGTTTTCAAACAGACATACAAACACTGAAAATCAAATTCAAAATCAAACTAACATTTCTAAAAAACTGAAGGTAAATCTGCATCTAAAGTTCTACTTCTTATAACACAAGTAATAGTTAATAAAACAATACCATTTAAAATATATTTAGGTTTGCATAACTGAAAAATACATGTACTCTACTTCTCTGAAATATGGATTTGTGTACACTGTTCATTTTGTTTTGAGTAAAAACATAGATATAGATATATAAATATCTCTGTTGTTATTATTGTCAAAGTCAATAGTTTCGTAGCACTTATACTTTGATTCTATTTGTCTTAATATGATACTTTTAAAAATTTAGGCATAAAATGTGAAAATTCGACTTTGATGGCTAAGGCAAATAAATATACTCAAGCAGCACAAAAACCATGATCTGCCCTAATCTTAAATATCTGAACTCAAATTCCTAGAATTGCATGAAGGATATGCATTTTTGATAACTATTTACCAATATACCCTATTAATAAATGCCAAATAAACCATTATTCAGTACTCAAATGTTAAAATAACTTTAACTTCAGAACTACAAAAATTGTTTTAATAAAATTTCAAATATTTTTCTGTCACGACAAGAAAAAATTTTAAAAATTAGACTATAGTTTTAAAAATTAAACTATATTTAGGGGCACCTGGGTGGCTCAGTCATTAAGCATCTGCCTTTGGCTCAGGTCATGATGCCAGGGTTCTGGAATCAAGCCCCATATCGGGCTCCCTGCTCTGCGGGAAGCCTGCCTCTCCCTCTCCCTCCCACCCCCGCCCCGGCTTGTGTTCCCTCTCTCACTGTGTCTCTCTCTGTCAAATAAATAAATAAAATCTTTTAAAAAATTAAACTATAAAAAAAAATTAAACTATATTTAAAAGCAATTCAGTGCTTATGCTTAAGAAAAAGTAATTAATAACTCATTTTTAAAAAGCAAATATAAGAGTGCCTGGGTGGCTCAGAATTCCAGGATCAAGCCCTGCTTCCGGCTCCCTGCTTGGTGGGAAACCTGCTTCTCTCTCTCTCATTCCCCCTGCTTGTGTTCCCTCTCTAGCTGTGTTTCTGTCAAATAAATAAAATCTTAAAAAAAGAAAAAGCAAATATAATTATTACATGAAAACTCAGTGGGGAATCTCATTCACATTAATTTTAAGACTATTTAAAAGTATACAAAAAAAGTCATCAGATCCTAGTATCAGTGATGAAAGTCAATGCATATCATTTACACTGACCATAATCTCCAAAATTATTCCCAAATTCTCACCCCATTTTGTGGTTCCAGATTAAAAAAAGAAAATTTAGATTAGCTTCACTACCTATAAAATTAGGTTAGTAACATTCAGGACTGACTAGAACAAATCATGGTGTCTTCTAATAGGCCAGACCTAGTCACAACCTCAGAGTATACAAAGGAGCTTCTGACTTGTCCAAATATCTACTACTCAGAAAAATTTCAACCTGGGAAGATGACAGCAAGTGAGAAAACACAACCAGTGGTTGCTAATTATATGGCTACTTGCTACAGCAATCATGTTACACCATGAAAAACATGAGAGCAAGCAATCCTTTTGTTTGAAAGAAAAAAGTCATGAAGAGCTAAATATAGAATTTCAGAGACAGTTAATAAAAAAGTCAATGGATAATTCATTTAATATACTTTCCTGCTTCTTTTTAATGAAACTGCATATGCGAGGAGAAATTAGAGATTTATTACTAAGCCTAGTAATATCTAGAAATTTCTGTTTCCTTTAAAAATAATTTGAGATTATCTTTTTGCATATTTTCATTGCATAAATCTATTTTACTTATTAAAATTTATTTTTTGGAAAAATTATTTTATTTCTTGGAAAAGTTAGTATTTATTTCAAATTTTCCTTATTTAAAAAAACTTTCCTTTTTCAATTTTGTATCAATATTATTTATATATTTCAGTAAGTGGTTCCAGCTTTCTTCATTTTCTTTTTCCTTGCCTCATCTTTTAGTTATTCTACCTTCTACTACTTATATAAAGCTAATCAGTCATCACTCACAGATACTCTTAAGTATTAGAAATATTTAAAAAGGAAAAGAAATTACTGTTATCATGTGACTTGTATATTACAGAAATCTTAAGACAGTGCTCTTTCATACTCTACTGTAATTATAAGGACTTAACACAGCATTGAACTAATACCATCTTTTTGTTAAATTTATTCAAAATGTATACACCTATCTACCATGTATTAAATATATAAGACTGTTTGGCTAAGAAAATTTTAAAAAATGGCCATTAGTAATTCCTCAGTTCTAAGTATCTGAACAGCATTATTGTCTTTCTTTCTCATTGTGGGATCCGATGCAGGTCAACCACTCTGCATTGCACTGTCTCCGTCAAAAAGATAAGCCCTATTAGTATTTTCACCCCAGCCTGGTCAGTTGGGTCCATATTTAACAGTAAGACACAAATACATTAAATGTCTTAAAGCAGTATGGTAGTTAGCTACCTTTTAAGATTAAAAAAAAAAAAGCCTTTGTGACTTATGATAAACTAAGGATATCACACAGGAAGGAGACTGCATCATGCCAAAGGACAGACAAGATAAGGATTTTTTTTCTCAAAGTGAAGATCAAAGCAGCATTTAAAACCAAAAATATTGAACTGCATTTTCCATCTAAGGTAACCATAGCTTTGTGAAACTTTTGCTGACTTTAAAAAATATATATTGTATTTTGAGTCATGATATTAAAACTTTTATATTTTTTTTAACTGTGGATCACAGGAAAAATTCCTGATAAACACTGGATTACATAATCCTTTAGGAGGATCCTATAAGGCTTTTTCCAACTTTTTTTATATTTTTACATTTCTGGATGATTATAGCTAATAAGCAGCACAGAAAATAAACAATACAGTTATTATCAATACAGGGGTGAAAACAATCCCCTAAATAAGACTTTTTCCTCTAACATTCAAACAAATTTAAGTATAAAACACACTTCATTTTATCTCTGCTTTACTTTAAATGACTAACTAGAGGGAAAGCTTAAAACATTTACCTTGCCAAATTAAAAAGAAGGCTTTTTCAAAAAATTACTAAGCAGATGATCTGCTTTTCTGACAATAGCACTTGGAGAATAGAATGAATGGAAAAACTTATTAGATCATCCTCTCTTTGCAGCTTACTACCATATTATCTTAACACTTGTAACTAAATTTTCCCTGAAGACACACATGCCCAAATGGTCTCATCTTTCAAATCCCTTTCTAAAAAATCATTCCTTTCATATTTTCCAAGTTTGATCTTATAAGCAGAAAACACCTGGGTTTAAAATTCTACTAAAATGATAAGAAATTTAATATAAAACTAGTGTCCCTATTATATTGTCTCATAATGGTTTCCAATTAACTATTTTTATGCAGAAATTACTTAAAAAGTAATGTTTTATTTCTTCTGTATAACATACACAAACATGAAACACATGAATAGGAACTGTGATCTTAGGTTCACAGCTGAAGTAAAACATAAAAGTTATTTATGAATTTATTCACAAATTCAGTACCATGGACATAATAAAGGATATTAATAAATATAGCTATAGGCACTGTTACACCATTCAGCAGCTATCAGCATCAGGTACCTGGGAATATAGGTTTGGATAAGCACTCAATGGAACAGTTATTTCACCTAGGTCAGTGATTTTTATTTATTTTTAAGACTAATTTTTCTTATCATGACCTCAGAGAAGTTATAACAAATGTCAGACATCTCAAATATTGGGGACATTTTCCTGCCTCAAAGACATCTCAAAACAGGCCCAAAGAACTTACGATCTTTCCTCTAAAACCTGCTTTACCCAGTGTCTTCATCTCTTTCTGGTTGCTTATCTGAAAGCAAAACCCTCAAAATATATATGGGGGGGAGAATTCTACCCTGTCCCCTCGCTGTCTTTACCACAGCAGCCAGAACAATCCCATTAAAACTTAAATCTGATTATTGCTCAGAACACTCCAACGGTTCTCCAACTGTGGCCTATAAGATCCTTCAAAGTCTATCCTCCTCCCCCTACCATGGGCTTCTCCCACCACACTCTTCCTCTGGCTTACTATGCTCCAACCACACTGGATTCTGCTGCTTTTGGAGAACCCCAGGCACATTTCTGCCTCAGACTTTGTACTTGCTGTTTCCTCTGCCTAGAACTCTTTTCCCCCAGATGTGGCAGCTCACTACCTCATCTCCTTCAAATCACGTCTCAGCTTTTCACCTTTTAAGTAAATAAATTTTTTTACTGGGGCACAGCCTCATCCATGAATCGATGGCTGTCTTTTTTTTTTTTTTAAAGATTTTTATTTATTGGACAGAGAGAAACACAGCCAGAGAGGGAACACAAGCAGGGGGAGTGAGAGAGGGAGAAGCAGGCTTCCCGCCGAGCAGGGAGCCCGATGTGGGACTCGATCCCAGGTCTCCGGGATCATGAGCTGAAGGCAGTCACCCAACCACCTGAGCCACTCAGGCACCCCCGATGGCTGTCTTCAAACTAGAATTATAGTGTTAAACAGTTGTAACAAAGACTATATAGTCAGGAAAGTGAGACTATTTACTGTTTGGCCTTTTATAAAGATTGCTGACTCTTAAAGAAAAGATCCTCGAAAGGGAGCGGATTGGTTGTGAGAGGCTTGGGTGTGGCACCCATAATCTATGTAGCTAATTTATGCCACCACGATGGATGGTTGTAATTCGGGAAAGAGAACATAGTTCCTATGGAACACAACAAATGAGGGGGTACCAAGAGAATGGCAGGAAATTGCTGCACTAGGAAGCGTAGGATGTTATAATGTGAAAAAAATGTTTCAAAGATAGGGTGGTGGAAGGATGGGGGTGGAGGATATTGAGGGAGGATGTTTTATAAAAGTAGTAAAGAGCAAGAAAACACCTCTCTGCCCCCAAATTCAGCAGTATGTAGAGAAAAGAAAACAACCAACTCAAGAGAAAGCCAGACTGCCGTTAGCAGAAGAAGATGAAATAAGAATTCAGAGACCACTGGGAAAACAGAGGGCATTTTTCAAATATTATGCCATAAGATTTATTATTATATAATTAAGGGGAAAAATTAATAAAAGGTATTAAAACTTGGCAATATTCTCACAGTCTATATATTAAGCCAATAGTTAAATAAATCATTGAAGATCTTTGGTAAATTTTCATACTTATTTTTTCTTTTTTAAAACAGACATATTTTTAAATGAATATATTAATTTTTAAAGATGACATTTAAGGAATATGAGTTTCTGTCATTTTATTACTATCATACTCCTGGGGAGGTTCTATTCTTATTAAAGTGTTACTCTGATTTTAAATGCTTTGCATATTTCCTGTATTTATAGCATCTAAATTATAGGATAATCTGATTTTTATTCATTTATATCATACCAATTTTAATATATTCATACTCAGTTTTAATTATTTTTCTTCTTGGTTATTTTCCAGATAGGAACAGTAGAAGAAAGAAGATACATTTTAAATTGTTCTCAATAAAACCATATGACATTAATTCTTCTTTTGATGGAAACTGGTTTTGCCATCTTTATTTCTAAGCAAAATTTATGTCAAACTGTCCTTTAACACTGAACAGAAAAGCATTAATAGGAAATTTGTTTCAGATTTGTTTGGTAAATATTTTTCTCTATATAATCTTAACCACAGTCGCCATTCAGATCTAAGCACATGGCATAAATGTCTTAAGGAGCTTTATGAATGTTGTACCCAAGATTTTTGAACAAATTAGTGGTGATACCCATCTTCACACAGTGTTCAGTCTTTGGGACAAAATTCCCTTGCTAAATTTGAGATTTTGTAGTCTAGATGATCAGACTCACAGCTGTACAAAGCATATCCTGACAGTTTTATTTTATACTCTTCTCATCATACACCCCTATGAGAACACAGGAACACAACATGTCGAGGTGGCAAACAAATCTATGTCTTCATCTACTAGTGGCTACTAAATTAACAGTCTGTATGTATTGATCAACTAATTTTACCAAACAACATGTTCCCCTAATTTTTTTTTCTCCTGAACTGACTTGCTACTGAGAAAACTGAACAAGTTGTGTAACCTGAAGGACAAATTTCCTAGTAAAAAGAAATTTAGCATCCCCTGTGGCCTACCCAAATCCATTAGCCACAAGACAGCCGTCACTTCAAAATGGGAATCTGATTATATCACATTTGCCGGCCTTAAAATTCTTTAATGTCTTCCTACTGATTTATCACATAATTTATCGTCTTAACGGGAACATTTTGAGAGTAAAAGAGGGTGATTAATTTTTACACCAGTAAATCAGGACAGCCCATGGAAAAGAGGTTAGAGTGGTTATCCCACCCACCAGGCTCTATCCCTTCAACTGTCCTCACATTTGCCCTCCAGTTACCTGCAGCAACAGCAGTCCTCTTTCAGATCAGGGACCCTGATCCTTCGTGTAGCAAGCCACATCTTCACTGTTAATTCTTTGGCTTGGCCTCCTCTTTCCTCCCCTCCAACTTAACCCACAGCTATGCTTCAGAATTTATTTTAAGCATCACTTCATCAGGAAAGTCCCCTTTGCGGACATCAATAGTTAAATAAATCATTGAAGATCTTTGGTAAATTTTCATACTTATTTTTTCTTTTTTAAAACAGACATATTTTTAAATGAATATATTAATTTTTAAAGATGACATTTAAGGAATATGAGTTTCTGTCATTTTATTACTATCATACTCCTGGGGAGGTTCTATTCTTATTAAAGAATAATAACAAACAAACTTGCAGAACATCACCCATCTCTTCTCCACAGCACTGGACACACCTGCAATGATACCTCTGACTGCATGATCCTTTGAGTAACACTGTCTTTCCTGCTTAACTGATCTCCTTGGGTGACTGAATTCATATGTCCCCAGAAATATGAATATATTTCATAACATCGGACACCTCAATTAAAACAATGTGTATATACCTTAAACCTGCAAATGGGAAAAAGGATGAATACATGTTTCTTGAACACCATAATGGAACACTGTCTAACTGACTCACCCAAGGATTACCCAATTCTCTAAGATATTATCTTTGTTCTGTTTTATTATTTATTATTGATTAGGCCTTAATCAGGAATGTGTAAATTATGGCCCACAGGCCAAATTAGGACAGCAATCTATTTTTGCACAGCCAATGAGCTAATTTTTTGTTGCTGCCATTTACATTTTTAAGAGACTACAAAGACAAGTAAAACAAAAATATATGATACAGGATAGAGACATTACATGGCCCACGAACCTAAAATTTTTACTATCATATGGAAAAAGTTTGCCAACCTGTGAATTAGGGTAGTCCACTTGTACAAAATAGATGACAGTACAAATGATTCTTGTCTGATAACAATGAAAATGAGTGCTTTGTTATAGAGACATAAACAGATTCTCAAAGTTATAGTTTTATTGCCTATATGCAATAATTGCCTATAACAATCACATTCCAGAATTCCTTCTGTGACTATAAATATTTCTGTTACTCTTACAGGTTTTTAAACTGGCTTTGACATTCTGTTAGTTCTCTTACTAATTAGTTAAGTATTTTTTTATATTTTAGGTAGTATATAATACTTTAGTTGGTATATAGAATCACATTATATGATACACCAAAGTCTACTTAACCAGTCCCCTCTGGAAGAATATTTGGATTGTTTTCAGGCTTTTGTTCCTTAGCCCCATTGCTATCACTTGTCCTCAATGAGCTTCTCAGTGTTTATTAAAAATCTGTGTAACAACATAGGCCTTCTTTGGCCTAGAGCTATTAGCTAATGATCTGCTGCTTGTATTTATACTCCAGACAAGTAGGGCATCTTACTATTCCCTAAGGGACCTACCCTTTTTGACTTTGAGACCCAAGAGTTTCCTTTCCTAGAAGGCTACCTACTCCAGTCTCTACTATGGAAACCCTACCTACTGCTTAAGCTTCAGTGCCAGCTGCCCTTGGTACATGGACTCAACAAGGCCTCCTCTTCCTTTATTTCCTACAGTCCTTTAAGGTTCACTTCAGGAAAATTTAAAGAAAAGGCAAAGTACAAATTACCCACCAAAATAAAAATATGAAACATAATCAACCTTAAATTAGTTTAATCATTTTGGAAATAACACATTCTAAGGTTTTTGTTGATATATAATTAGGTAAAGAAAATCAAAAATTTTATCAAATTTCCATTCAGACCCAAGGTGTATTATGGAAACATGGCTTGAAAGTAACTGATACAAAACAAAAACAAAACTGAATCTTTTCAATAGCTTTGTAACATGCTGGATATAAGATAATATTTTTGCAAAATGATGTTTATAAAGGAAAGAATAAGAATTGCTGTTGCCCTTAAGTTCTTTAGTCAGTTAAAATGAACATTCCTGCTCACTTGCTAGAAAAGCCTTCATTTTATAGAATTAAATAATTTTCTGCTCCTCATGTGCCTTCTAATGTGAACTCTCATACAAATGAGACAACACAGTGCCCCACAAAATCTGTTGCTGTATATCTGGTCTCTGTATACTCCATGACTAGCATATTCTGGCATATAGAAGAAACGAGGTAAATGCTTATTAAGGAATTAATGGACCCTGGTGTTAGCATATCAGTGGACTGGTTTAGGCTAACTTGGTCTCCTAAAACAATTCGTGGTGAACAATAAGCCCACATTTCTATAATTATAAAATAAAGTTAAACTTTGGACCATGTAGTGACCTATAATCAACACCAGGTATCCTAAAGATTGCTTTAAACTTCATACAAAAAGGTTAACATCATCTTAGCTACAACAATGCTTATCAAATCCTGCCTTGTCCTAGAGTTTTGTTTCTGTCCTTGGTAGAAGCAAAATCTTCTCTTCTCTCCAATCAAGCACTGGAATAATGAGGAAGGGACCACCTGCCTAGTGGGCCAGATGTCTGGTGATCAGTGAAGCAGACACAAGAGATTGCAGCCAGGTCAGACTTATCTTCTAGTTATTTATATATGCCTTGCTTAATCCACAAAGTGGTGAAGGCAGGGGGCAGACATTCAATAAATAGTTGCTGCTGATGAATTATTTTTTCAGTAAATATTTATTGAGTTCCCTTCAGTGCAAAGTACCATAGGAATGAAGCAGTGAACAAAAACATTCATGAGCCCCACAAAGCTAATGCTCAAATTTGTGAAGACAGATCAATGTCAAACAAATAGACAAATATATATATACTTATGGTTGTCGCTAGGCCATTACTGTAGGGGTATGACAATTGGGTTTCAGCAAATGGACAGCCCGAGAAAGAACAGAACCACGTGACTGAATCAGGAAACTTTAGTTCAGACCCTAACTCCTCAATCTTGGCAAAGTACAGAATGCATCTGGGACTTCACTCCTCATACATAAACTGGGGGGCTGGAGTTAGATGGGTCTTGGCTGCCTGCTTCACCTAAAACAGTGCACCAGTACCAATTTTAAGCAACATTTCTTATAACATCAATTATACAAATAAAGAGTAAATATTTTCACAGATTCTTCACAGATTCTTCACAGAAATTTCACAGAATCTAATTTTTTTAAATAATAGTCTATCTATGAATAAAGCAATAAATTATCACTTGGAAGTTATCCCTTATTTCTTTTTGATCACTCATTGTCATATGATGCTTTCTTCAAAGCTAAAGGAAGTAGAGAAAAATGCCTTTCCAATAATTATGCTATTAATTCTATGTAGAAATGTGTTCCCTTAAAAGCAAAAGTAAACTGATTCCAGTTCAAATCATTTTTTCCCATCATTTTTCACTATAACAAATTTCAGACTGCTTAAAACAGTCGTTTCCCATTATTTGCGGTAGTTATGCTCTACAAAGTCACCATGGATGCTATGTTAGTAAATACTGAACCAGTGCTTCTGGGGAAAACACAGGGTTAGCTTCCTGCAAATATCCAGTCACAGTTTTGTCAAATTATCAATGTGTACCCTTGCTTTATATATGTTTCTGGTTAAAGAAACCCTATTTAATTAATCTATATTTCTGACCCATTAATGATAAACTCACCATCACCAGTGTTATATACCTCATGTCTGAAGGAAGCTTTGCTACAAAACTTACCTAACAAGGCACATCATAGCCTTTCTGAGCTTAGAAACAATAAGCAGTACTTTGGCACTATGCTTGGGATCATTCTAAACAGAAAAATCACCAGCAAAAAGCACAAAAATATGACATTAAATAGATAGTGAAAAAGACACTTGTTTCAAGTATGAGAGCTGACACAAGAAAGCAGACTGTGACCTTGTCAGACCTCAGCTGGGAATGTCATGCACACCGGGGGACTCCAGCTTTTGGCTGCTCTTCACATGTCTGTGAATGTCCAAGAATGACCCCAAAAGTGCCCCGAGCACTGAAGGGATTATAAATAAATTTTAGCAATCAAGTGAATTTGCTACAAATAATGAGGACTATATATATTTAGTCATGAAGTTTCAACTGACCATGGCTCTTAGCGTTTTAATGATATTTAACTGCTGTTTAACACTATCAAGTATCAAATATTATTAATAAACACAAATAATTGTAGATAAGGAATCAAATATATATGGCTAATCATTTATAAAGTAGAACTTAATATATCAGTTATCATCTGATCAATTTTATATTCTTACCTTTTCCAGATACAATCTTTCTAAATACTTTGTCTAACCATAAACACTATTAAAAGAATGCCTACATATGATGACACTGTGTTAGACACTACACTAGCAAATTACGCTGCAGTTTATAACCTTCCATTCAGGAAAGAAAATAAAAAGAAAGAGAAAAGGAGTAAGAGATATAGCCTCATTAATTTTAAAAATCCATCTTTAATATTAAAATGAACTAAGATTAACATTAATGTGAAAATTGTACTTAAAAATGACATAAAATCAGAAGTCTAGGTGATCTTTCTTCTGGATTCCTGCCATTGAACAGTGAGGTGTGAAGAGTTTGATATCTATCACCTTCTCTGATTCTCTCAAAGGGCTTATCTTTCCTCCTACAAAGCTTCTGGGTATTCAAATCATTCCTTATTTTATGAAATATTTGGAGCTATCTGGCAAGAACAATTCTCAATATTATACATATGAATAAAAAGAGTAGAAAAGAAAGGTAATTAAAATGAAAGCAATGCTTTCTATTTGGTAAAAGTGAATTTCTTTTTTAAAAATTATTTTCATTTTTTAAGGGCAATAAAATCTTAGAAAATGTTATTTCAGTATCGTATTAGGAAATTTACAATTCTTACTATCTCCTAAACAAAAGGGTTTTGAAACTAGATTGAAGGTTTGCCTAAACAATCTTAAGAACTGAAACAAAGAATAGCTGAACCTGTTCCTCTTGCTTTGAGTTGCCAGTAATTCAAAGCAAAACTGCACCCAACAGTGTTAGGCACAGACAAAGGGACATTTTCACAAACTTAAAAAATTACTTACTTCTAGAACTGAGCAAAACAAAACCTTAACAGTAAAACAACAACAACAAAAAATAAATGAATCATACAGTGGATTTAAGGGACTAATGTTTTTTATTTCAAGCATATTCTTCCAAGTGCATAATTCATTAAACACACACAAAAATAATGAAGAAGAAACTATGCTAAGTGCCAGATTGAACAGAACTACCCCATGGGCTGAATCTCAAAAAACCTCTTATAAACTGTTGATGCAAGTGAATGAATGAATAAATAAGTTTGTATCAGAAATTCCTAGGGTCACAATTTCTGTGTGACCATTTATGACATAGTTAATCTTAAAAACCAAAAATGGACTCAAAAAATTTTAATAATTTGTTTTTTTAAGGAAAAATACATGGTATCAACTGAACAAAAGTAAGCTTTTGGTCTTTTAAACTTTCTCAGTAAGAAATGACTCTCAATAAAAATTATATTCAGAGAGCATATATATAAAAATACGTACACATATATGCAACCAAAAAATGTTACAAAAATGATACTTAACCTTACTATATGTAAGGCATTCTGAGATCTTTCATTAACTAATTATTTCATTCCATCTAGCAGTAATGGGTCATGATATATGGTTCACACAAACACCTGACGGCAGGACTTGTTATATCTCTCCTAGTTCAGGGTCTCAGTATTAGCAGTGAATTGATTTAATAGTGAAAAAGATTTCATTTATTCTTAATTTCTCTACATAATAATATATGCCATACAAGTTAACTCCTGTCAATTGATTATATTCTTAGTGAAAATAGAAAGGATAAAAAAATAAATTCTACATCCTGCCATTTTACTCTACAAATCCAACTTCCCTCAGCAAGACTTATACAAAGGCAATGATGCATAATTTGCAAAGTTAAAAAGCTTTTCATTGGACATATAGGATACTGACTAAAAAGAACAATTTAATTTAGCATATGATGAATCAGGTTCACATTATTCATAGACCAGGCAATCTGACATAAACTCAACACTTTACCTAGGCTCATCTTTATCTTCCTTCCTATTCACATCTAATTCAAGTCACTGTACTAAATAGTCATTTGTTGGATAGCAAAAAAAAAAAAAAAAAAAAAAAAGAATGTTATTTTCAATGAGAGAAATATTTATATAGAGCTGTCACCAAATCTGCCACCATTAATATCAATAATGTACAACTGCCAATGCCTCCAGGATAAATGTCAATTCTGTCTGTGTCAAGAATTGGATAATATACTACTAATGCCTCAAACCAGAGCAGTATGTTACCATACTCACCGACAAAATAGAAGGTCCATAAAAAATCTGTTTCCTGGCAATGATCACTTTACATATGGTAAAATTTGTCAGACTGGACACTCCTAGGTAACATGATTGCATACTAGCTGCAAGGGAGGCTGAAAATTTGATTTCTGACTTCTAAGTTGGTAAGATGGGGCTCAAAATGTTGTGATTTCCCAACTTCAGAAAGACTACCTAAAAGGTCATTGGTTATGGCAATTCCATCACACCTGAGAGGAAAGGCATGTGTGCTTAGGGCAGGGGAACAGGGCCTTGGGGACAGGGGCAGGGCCAAGACTTGAGACCACCACTGGAGGAGTGGTCTCAGTTTACCTGGCCACTGTGTGCAGAACAGAGGCAAAGAGCCCAGTAGGGAAGCCAAAGTCACCTTTGGATCAGTTCTCCTGGTGGCGTGGGCCAGGTTGGTGGTGATGTGACTTACGTGGGGAGCTAACTTGGGAAGCACAATTTGAAGATAGAGCAGCCAAGACCTGCTGATGGGCAGGGCAGGGAAAGTGAGCAATTGGAGGTAACTGAGGTCAGGGCCTAAGTCCCTAAATGATTTTCTCTCAGGAACTCTGGCATAGTAAGTTATAGAATAACTACAGCTATATCTCAGAGGTATTGTGGGTTTAGTTGCAAATCACCGTAATAAAGCAAATATTGCAATAAAGTGAGTCAAATGCATTTTTTTGTTTCCCAGTGCATATAAAAATTATGCTTGCACAACTGAACTGTAGTTTCTTAGGTATGCAACAGTATTATATCTAAAAATGTACATAACTTAATTAAAAAATACTTTACTCCTAAAAAATGCTAATCATCAACTGAGCTTTAAGCAACTTGGAATCACTGATCACAGATCACCATAACAAATATAGTAAGTGGTTTGAAATACTGTGGAAATTAACAAAGTATGACACAGAGACATGAAGTGAGCAAACATTGTTCGAAAAATGGTACCAATAGACTTGTTTGATGCAGGGTTTTCACAAACCTTCAATTTGCACACACACATACACACACACACACACACACACACACACACACACATAAAGCCATAATACAAAGAACAATAAAATGAATTTTGTCTGTACGGTAGTAAATATTATCCAATCAAACCTTAAATGATGTAAGTAGAGAGGTTCTTGAGCAAATTGAAAACCTTCCCCAAATTCAAATCTATGAAGTTCTTTTTTTTTTTAAGATTTTATTTATTTGACAGAGAGAAACACAGCCAGAGGGGGAACACAAGCAGGGGGAGTGAGAGAGGGAGAAGCAGGCTTCCCGCTGAGCAAGGAGCCCAATGTGGGACTCGATCTCAGGTCTCCGGGATCATGACCTGAGCCCAAGGCAGTCACTTAACAACTGAGCCACCCAGGCGCCCCAAATCTATGAAGTTCTTATCAAGGTTCCTGTAGCTTCCCTCTCATTCTTGAGGTTAAAGGTCCTCATGTTTCCCTCTGGTTTTAAATCTTTACCTCTGCTACTAATTTCAGCATTAACCCCAATGGAACATAAAGCAGGACTCATTTCTAAAAAGAGATATAATTCTTAGAGCAAAAAAGATAACAATCTCTCATTCATTATTCTGTTCTGTGTATTAGCATGAATATTCAAAGCTCCCTGACTTAGAATTAAGTCTTTAATTTGCAATAATAAATTGATTCACACAAGGACAGGTTCTAATCATAAGAGCATAACTTCAAGACATTTTCAGAAAACTTTTGAAAATCATCAACCAAATGATTTCCTCCCCACAAAAAAAAAAAAAAGAAAAGAAAAGAAAAAGAAAAAAGAAATAGAGCTAATAGAAGTACCTATGACTTGCAGGTTGACTGGCCACAGTATAATACATGATATGGTCACTAAATGGTACCTATCCTGCTAGGTCTTGGTTTAAAAGTCTAAAGAGACAGAAGGCAGTTCAGAATAGTGACACAGTAAGATTCTAAACTCATCTCCTCCCAAAGACACACTGAATCTACAGTTCCATAAGGAAAAATTCCCTCTGAAAAAGATCTGAAAACTAGCTAAAAAGCTTTCCTTCAAACAAGAAATGGGACACATCAAAGCAGGTAGGAGAGGCTGAGATGCAGTCTCACCATAAACTCCACCCCCCACATGGCAACGCAAAATCAGGAGGAAACTCACAAATCAAAACTTCCCCCCTGCGGAGTGAAGTGCTCATACCTTACCCATCAGACACCCCAACTCTTACAACCAGCACCTGGAAGAAGAGTCTCCAAAATACCTGGCTTTGAAAACCAACAGGGCTTGGGTCTATGAGACCCAAAGGGCTGTAGCAAACTGAGAGACAGCTTTTAAACGGCAGACTCCTTTGCTCTTAGGCCCAGCACAAAGTTAGCAGTTTAAAAAGCACCCAGATTGAGGCAGAAAAACTCCAGGACCCCAGTCCTGCCCTATCTGCTCCATCCCCTAAGCTCTCATGAGGCCTGAAAGATCAAATGACAGACCAGGCCTCCAGCCCTGCATTACCTGCTCCTCCCCCACTGCTCTCAATGAGACCAAATGGTCAAATGGCCTTGCCTCCCCATCACTCCTGATAAGACTGAGTTTGGCTCAGAGAGAGAAAGAAAAACAAATTCCCTGGGATGATTTAGCACTCTCCTAGCACTCCCTATAGATTACGCCTGCATGAAGAGGGCCAATCGGCCTGAGAGACCATGAAAATGTCCCATTACCATCCTCCATCACCTGAAACCATAAAAACTCCCCCTTAACCCTGGCAAGTGCTCGGTCTTTGTGGAATCATCCTACTGAGCCTGCCAGTGTAATAAAGCTATGCTCTCCCAGCTCTCTGTTTGCCACTTGAGTTTCCTGGTCACCTTAGGTTTTTCCACAGCAAGACATTATGTGAAGAAAATTAATTTGCTAATTTTAAAGCATCCTTTGGTAGGGTAGGGGCCTGTTGGGATTCTTTCTGGGTACAGAGGTGCTGATGGGTGCCATTTTTGCACTCCCCTTTCACCTTGCTAAAGCCAGTGGGAGGTTGGCAGCTTTTTTTATTCCTTTTCATGGAGGATGCCATATTTAGACTACAACTGGCAGACACCACCTTTGCACTCTCCCCTGCCTTGCTAAAGCCAGTGGGAAACCACACCTGCACCTCTCTCTGCCTTCCTATAGGAAATGGGCAACATTCTTGTGCTTTACCTCTTCCTTGCAACAGTTGGCAGGGACTACTTTTTTCTTTCCTTTTTTTCCTTGTCCTTTCTTTTCCTTTTTCCCTTTCTTTGGATGCCATCTTCCCATTCTCCCTCTAACTGCACTCCACATTGTCAATGCCTTCTGGGTAGGTGCTTTTACACATAATTGATGCTTTTTTTTTTTTTTTTTTTAACTGTGGTGCCTAAGTTTTCATATCGCCAACCTGTGGGACACCCCTGGAGCAGCTGGCTCAGGAGACCACGTGGGTTTGCATTCTTGGATCTCATAATTCTATAATAATTGGAGACATTCCTTGGCAAACTACTACCCCCAGGGCACTGCACAGATAGCATACTGAAACACACCCCAGGCTTTCTGAGAAAAAGGCCTATTTGAGTTCCTAGGAGCTTTGGCCTGGGGATAAACTCCTGGTCTGGCAATCTGAGAGGCCTCCTATAGGCCCTGGAAGTGCTCGCAGGAAACAGAAACCAGTAGATGCTGTCTTTGTACTCTCCTTCTTTCTCACTACAGCTCACTGGTAACTCCCAGAAAAGAGTTTATATGCTTGTCTAGAACCCCAACTGTTGTAAATGCCACTTGGCGACAACTCCAGATCACCTTGTCTGGAAGCCAGCATGGTTTACAACTGTTTTTCTCACAGAACTCTATATATTTGCATACTTTATACGTAGCGCCCTAAGGCTCTAGCTTCTAATCAACCAGAAATTAGGTGCAGATTGAGATATCTTCCTTTGGGACATAGACAGATCTTGGCACAATCTCAACAACTGAGAGTTATTAAAAGTAAAATAGGCTGCTGAGATAATCACAGAGGTTGAGAGTCAACCAGGAGTTAGAACACGGTTCAACAGTAAGGAAGTCCCCTCCTACAAGACAGAGAAAGGTAGCTTTTCCACCAAAAACATAAAACAAACAGTCATGAAAAATAAGGAAACAAAAAAAATATGTTGCAAATGAAAGAAAAGATAAAATCTCAGAAAAAAAAAAACTTCAATGAAATGGAGATAAGTCATTTATCTGATAAAACATTCAAAGTGATGGTCATAAAGACACTCACCAGATATGGGAGAAAACCGAATAAACACAATGATAAGTTCAACAGAGATGAAAACATAAGAAAGTACCAAATAGAAGCCAGAGTTGAACAAAAACAATAATTGCACAGAAAAACTCACTAGAGGGGTTCAATAACAGATTACACAAAGTAGAAGAAAGGATGAGTTAACTTGAAGACAAGACAGTATAACTCACTCCCTGAAACCAACAAATAATAATAATAATAATGAAAAAGGTGAAAATAGCTTAAGGGGCTTATAAAACAACATCAAGTGAACCAACATTCACATTAAATGGGTCCCACAAGGAGCAGAGAAAAAAAGGAGCAGAAAAGTTGTTGAAGAAATAATGGCTGAAAATTTCCCAACCTGGGGAAGGAAACAGACATCTAGATCCAGGAAGCCCAGAGAGTTCCAAATAACTTACAAACAAAGAAATCCATGCTGAGGCACATTAAAATTAAAATATCAAAATTAAAGACAAAGTGAGAATTAAAAGTCAAAAGAAAAAAAACAACTAGTTGAGAACAAGAGAACAAGTCCATCAGAAGATTTTTTTCCACCAGAAATTTTACAGGCGAGAGAAGAGTGGCATGCTATATTCCAAGTGCTGAAAGCAAAAAATCCCAACTAAGAATATTTTACCCAGCAATGTTTTCATTCAGAATTGAAGGAGAGCTAGTTTTCTAAATAAGCAAAAGCTAAAGGAATAATACATCACTACTAAGCCAGATAAGAAATATTAAAGGGATTTCCTTAAGGGGAAAAGAAAGAGTGCTAATTAGTAACAATAGAATATAAACTAGACATATCACTGTTAAAGGTAAATACACAGTAAAGGTAGTACATTAAACACCTATAAAGTGAATATGAAAGTTAAAAGACAAAAGTAGTAAAAATAATAGCTACATTAATTAGTTAAGGTATATGCAAGATAAAAACATGTAAAACATGACACCAAAAACATGAATTTGGGTGGGTGGGGGAGTGAATGTAGAGCTTTAGAATGCATTCAAATTTAAGTTATTATAAACTTAAAATAGACTATTATTAATAGAGACTGTTTTATGTAAGCATTATGGTAGTCAGAAAGCAAAAACCTATGGAAGGTACACAAAAAAATGAAAAAGGAATCTCAGCACACCACTGGAGAAAGTCATCAAACCACAAAAGAAAAGAGCAAGAGGGGAAGAAACAATGAGGAACTACAAAGCATCCAGAATATAATTAACAAAATGGCAATAAATACCTTTCAGTAAGTACTTTAAATGTAAACAGACTAAATTCTCCAATCAAAAGCCATAAAGTGGCTGAATAAGTTAAAAAGAGAAAGAAAAAACAAGAAGGCTCATCTATGTGCTGCCTATACTCTTACAGTGCTTCTTATAGTGCTCATTTCAGATATAAAGACATGCAGACATCAAAAGTGAAGGGATGGAAAGAGATGTTCCATGCAAATGGAAACCAATGAAAAAAAAAGCCAGGGTAGTTTGTTTATACCAGACAAAACAGACTTTAAAAGCCAAAGCCTGTAAGAAAAGAAAAAGAAGGGTATAACAAAATGATAAAGGGGCCAATCCAACAAGAGGCTATAACATTTGTAAATATTTAAGCACCCAACATAGAAGCACCTAAATATAAAAAACAAATATTAACAGATAGAAGAGAAAATTAAGAGTAATACAATAGTAGGGGAGTTTAATACTTCACAATAATGGATAGATTATTCAGACATAAAATCAGTAAGGAAACATTAACCTTAAATGACACATTAAACCAGATGGACTTAATAAATATATATAAAGCATTTTATCCAAAACCAGCAGATTACACATTATTCTCCTATGTACATGGAACATTCTCCAAAGTAGATCATATGTTAGACCACAAGACAAGTCATAATAAATTTAAGACTAAAATTTTATCAAGCACTTTTTTTTACCATAATGGTACAAAAGTAAAAATCAATTATAAGAACGAAATGAAAAATCACAAACATGTGGAGATTAAACACCATGTAATTGAATAACAAATAGGTCAATGAAGAATCAAAAGAAAAACTAAAAAATATACTGAGACAAATGAAAATGGAAATACAATATCCCAGAACTTATGGGGTACAACAAAAACATTTCCATGAAGGAAGCTCATAGCAATTCAGGCCTACCTCAAAAAACAAAACAAAATAAAACAGAAAAGTTTCAAATAAACTATCTAACTTTATATCTCAAGGAAACTAGAAAGAAAGAAACAAATGAAGCCCAAAGTTAGCAGAAAGAAGGAAAAAAGATCACAGCATAAATAAATAAGTAGAGACTAAAAAGACAATAGAGAAGATCAATGAAATTAAGAGCTGGTTCTTTGAAAAGATAAACCAAATTGCCAAGCTTCTGGCTAGACCTGCCAAGAAAAAAGAGACTTCAAATAAATAAAATCAGAAATAAAAGAGAAGGGGAGACATTATAATTGATACCATAAAATACAAATGATTATTAGAGACTACTAAAAACAATCATACACCAACAGGTGTATGAACAACCTAGAATAAATTGGACAACCAAGAATAAATTCCTAGAAATACACAACCTTTCAAGACTAAATCATGAAGAAATAGAAAATGTGAATAAACTAATTACTAGAATGTAGAATGAATCAATAACCAAAAACCTCCCAACAAAAGTCCAGGACCAGATGATTTCACTGGTGATGTCTATCAAACATTCAAAGAAGAAGTAACACCAATCCTTTTCAAGCTCTTCTTAAAAAAATAAAAGACAGAATGTTTCCAAACTAATTTTACAAGACCAACATTACCGTCATACCAAAACCAGACAAGGATCCCACAACATTTATACATAAATCAATCATGATACACCACATTAACAAAAATCGCATGATTAACTCAATCTATGCCAAAACGTATTGGGCAACATTCAATATCTATTTATGATAAAATTTCTCAATAAAGTGGGTACAGAGGAAACCCATCAATATAATTAGGCTATATATGACAAACTGATAGTTAATAACATACTCAATGGTGAAAAGCTGAAAGCTTTTCCTCTAAGATCAGACAAGAGAAGAATGCCCACTCTCAACACTTTTATTCAAAATAGTGCTAGAAGTCCTAGCTACAGCAATTAGGCAAGAAAAATAATAAAAAGTATACAAATTGGAAAGGAAGAAGTCAAAGTATCACTATTTGCAGATGACATGATTTTATAGATAGAAAACCTTATAAATGCTACAAAAAACTGCTAGAACTAATAAATTCAGTGAAGTACCTGGATGAAAAATCAATATACAGAAATCTGTTACATTTCTATACAAAACAATAAAATATAAGAAAGAGAAATTAAGAAAGCAATTCCATTTATAATTGCATTAAGAAGAATAAAATATCTCGGAATAAATTTAATCAAGGAGGTGTGAGACCTGTACACTGAAAACTATAAGACATTAAAGAAACTGAAGATGAAATAAATACATGGAAAGACATTCTGTGCTCATGGGTTAGAAGAATTAATATTGTTAAAATAGCCATACTGCCCAAAGCAATCTATAGATTCAATGAAATCCCAATCAAAATTCAAATGGGATTTTTCATGGATATAGAACAATCCTGAAATTTGTATGAAACCACAAAAGACCCAAACAACCAAAGCACTTTGAGAAAGAACAAAGGCAGAGTACTCTCTGATTTCAAGCTACATTACAAAACTATAGTAGTCAAGACAGTGTGGTATTAGCATAAAAACAGGTTTATGGACCAGTGTAACAGAATAGAGAGCCCAGAAATAAACCCACACATCTATGGTTCATTACTTTATGACTAAGAAAGCAAGAATAAATAATGAGGAAAAGACAGTTTCTTCAATTAAAAGTGTTGGGAAACTGGAACAGCCACATGCAAAAGAAAAGAAACTAAGCTACTATCTTACACTATAGACAATAATAAATTAAAAATGGATTAAAGACTTGAATATAAGATCTGAAACCATAAAACTCCTAGGAGAAAAACATAGGCATCAATCTCCTTGACATAGTTCTTGGTGGTGAACTTTTTGATCTGACTTCAAAAGCAAAGGCAATGAAGGCAAAAATTAACAACTGGGATTATATCAAACTGAAAAGCTTCTGTACAGCAAAGGAAATCATTCACAAAATGAAAAGACAACCTACTGAGTAGAAGAAAATATTTTCAAATTATCTGATAAGGGGTTAGTTTCTAAAATATATTTCTAAAAATGTATATAACTGATAAGCAAAAAAGAAAAAAAAAGGAAGAAAGAAAAAAGAAAAAAAAAAAAACAACAACAAACCCTGATTAGAAAATTGGCAGAGGATCTGAATAGACATTTTTCTAAAGAAATAAAAATGGCCAACAGTCACAAGATGCTCAACATCACTTATCATTAGGAAAATGCAAATTTAAACAACAATGAGATACTGCTTCACATGTGTTCTAATGGCTATTAACAAAAAGACAAATAACAAGTGATATAATGAAACAAAAAGCCTTGTACATTAGTGATGGTAATATAAAATGGTGCAACCATAATGGAAAATGATATGGAGTTTCCTCAAAAATTTAAAAATAGAACTACCATATGGTTCAGCAGTTCCACTTCTGGGTATTTAGCCAAAGAAAAGGAAAATGCTAATTCAAAAAGATAAATGCATACATATACACACACATTCAGACACAAACATAACTCTATTCAACCAAAAACAGAATGAGATCTTTCCATTTGCAATGACATGGACAGACCATGAAGGCATTATGCTAAGTAAAATACTGTTAGGGAGAGAAAAACAAATACCATATGATCTCCCTTATATGTTGAATTTCAAAAGCAAAACAGAACAAAATGAAACAGAAAATCAAGTTCATAGATATAGAGAACAGACTGGTGGCTGACCCAAGGGAGGGGCTTTGAGGTGAGAAAAATGGAGGAAGGGGATCAAAGGTAACAAACTCCCAGTTTAAGTCAAGGGGATTAACACAAAGCATGGTGACTGTAGTTACAAATACTGATTATACACTTGACGTTGCCAAGAGATTAAATATTAAAAGACCTCATGAGAAAAAAAATATAAAAATTAAGTCTGTAGACACTGAGAAATGTTTTTAGGAAGAAGCAGAATATAATCTGAGCAATTCAGGCCCTAAAATGTAGGTCCTTCTCAGCTTCAACTGGTAAGTGGCAAGGGTGGCACTCCAAGTACTAAAGTAGCATGAGATAATGTTCAGTGCATATATTCCTACGATTTCTATACCTAGGCATAAAAAGTCATTCATATGGTAACTTGTTTCCTACAGCCCTCTGTTCTAAATGGAGATATAGCTTCTTTCTCTTGCAAAGACCAAAGTCAGGAAATCTGGTCACAGACAATACAGTTAATTGTATTGAAGAATGTATTAGGAATTCTACAAGCAAATCAATTTAAGGAAACTAAATGTAGACATTAAAAGGTATCATATGTTAACAGTTCTAATTGATTTTAATGTTATACATATACAAAAATGCATTTTTTTAAAGGTCATCTTCGAATTTGTCTCGCTGCCAATTTTGGGGCAGGGCAATGATGAGAAGGTGATTCCCAGTGCATGTGGGTTTTATTTCTACACAAAAGCTACTTCAGCATAGTTGCCACTTCACTTATATCTCTTAAGATGGTTACTTTCAAAGAACACGATTAAAAGAGAATAACAGAAAACACAATGAATGTGCAGAAGGCAACAACAGCACAACTGCAAGAGGACACCAAGTCCAATACCAGCAGTCACAGCTCCAAATAATGTCATTTGTAAATCAATTAAAAGCTGCATTTATAGAAATCAGAAATACATTCAGTTTACCAAATATAATCAAATTAAACTTCCAGGGGGAATTAATGTCACAGTATATTTGGTCATTACTGCAGTTGTCCCTTCGGCAGGATAAACAAAAGAATCCCAGGCCTTCAGAGCCATCAAGGAGAGAGAGAGTGCAAGGGTGAGTATGGGCTCAGCATACAGAATACCTGGTGTGCAGTCCCAGCTTAGCCACTTGCTGGGTAACTATGCAAGGTGCTTCATATGCTTTGCCTTTTTACTTCATTTGTAGAAATGAACACAGTACTGTACCTAAGCTCAGAGGGTTACTATGACTATTAAACAAGATAATGTATACAGAGCATTTAGTGTCATTCCTGGCACGTGACATACATTCAGTAAAGTGTTAGTAGCTGATATAATTTTAAGAATTAGGTTAGATGTGTACATTCACATAACAGTTGGGAGGT
This sequence comes from Spilogale gracilis, assembly GCA_004023965.1. NCBI lineage: Eukaryota > Metazoa > Chordata > Mammalia > Carnivora > Mephitidae > Spilogale > Spilogale gracilis. Next base: position 23,753 of record PITA01006564.1, read on the forward strand.
ACTGTATGTGTTTTATAGAAATATTTATGGAGAAATTCTTTGCTTTTAAAAATAGAACACAAAGCACAAGTAAAAAGCATAGTCTAATCTATGGTAAAGTCCTACAAAATGCTGGGAAGCCTTGCCAGCCTTCCAGAGTGCTGTTCACAAAACAGCTGCCATCAAGGTTTCTCTGTACTTCCTCCCCTTCTCTGATCTTTCATAGGTGTCCATATTTTCATTTTCAGCTAGGAGGAATGAGCAGTTTGGATCATGGTTGTATCCACAGCTGGGTTCTGACATTTAGCTTGTCTAACAAATTAGAAAAGGGATCTACTTTAAAGAGGGCCTGAGATTTTTCGAAGGAGAGATTCTTTTTAAAAAAAAAGAACTGGGCAATTACTATTGACCCAGGAATTAAATGTAAACTATAGTATTTTCTCTATCTCTTTGACAGGAAGAGAAAACTTGGTAAATAAAATCTATAATTTTAATGAGAAGAAAAAAAAAACCAGCAACATCGAGCACAACAGGACATTAAGTCCAATACCAAAAGTCACAGCTAGGTAATGACAATTGCAAATCAGTTACAAGCTGCATTCACAAAAATGAGATACTGTTTGTTTCCCTCAAAAATTCTGACACCAAGATACAACTAGCATTACACTGTTTTGTCTCTATGTACTAATTTAACAAACATTTCATGAGTACCACTTCGTGCCAGCAAACTTTCTAGGTACTGAGGAATCAACAGCAAACAAAACAGTCTCTGACCTCACTTCACTCATCTGGGAAGACAGCCAAGACATTCTCCCCACATCTGTCTAGAACAAAGATGCATTAGTGACTAGAATGTGCAGGATCTTCTGAAGTTTAGAAGACCAGACTCTCTTCTACCCAACATATATGTACCTGGTTCTGTAATTATCTTCATGTAATGATGATAGTACTGAACAATCAGACCAAGAAAAAAAAATCTGTGTCCTTAAAGGAGCTTACCAACAAAGGTGAGGGGCTCACCATTGCTTGGTGATGATATAATAAGCAAATATTTATATAAAGATATACTGATGACTTACACAGTATGAGAAAGCATTTTCTGGTGAATTTTCCAAGCCTGACTTGTAAGAAAGAACTAATCAAAATCAAGATCTTTCCTTTGATAATCATTTATATTTCCTTTTGGAATGTATAAATATAAGCACAAAGATTTCTAAATGCACATTACATTTTCAATCCAATTTAGGTGGCATGAATATTACTAAATGGTTTGACTATTATTAAAAACACAAGAGAGAAGTCCAAGATGGTGGAAGGGTAGGAAACCTTTCACCTGGTCCCAGGAATTCAGCTAAATAGCTATCAAATCATCCTGAACACCAGCAAATTCAACCAGAGATCTAAGAAAAGAACAGGTGCAACTCTACAAATAGAAAAGCGACCACTTTCTGCAAGGTAGGAGGTACAGAGAACTGAATCCAAGGTTATATATGGGAAGACAAAGGATGGGGGAGGGAGCCTATGTAAGCTAGCTACCAGAAAGTGATAGAGCAGTGAAGCACAAAATCAAAACTTTTAGAAGTCTGCTCCAGTGAGGGATGTCCTGGCCTAAAAGGCATTCAGGTGGTGAAGCAGGGCAGAATCCTAGGTAAGACAGACTGGTCTCAGGATCCTCAGGGTCACAGGAAGAGTGGGGGTGATTAAGTGCAGCAAAGTTCCTAGGCATCGGAGTGGGAAAGCTGTCTGCAGTGAGCCCAGGACCTGGGCTGCCAAAAAACCTTGAGCTGTGGCAAAGTCAGGTGACTGCTTTCCAAGCAGGGGCCCAACAAGTGGCAGAACCAGTGAGACCCTCTTCCCTCCCTCAGAGGAGCTGCATGGGTGTGCACCATAGGAGTCTTCAGGGTATGGAGACTCGAAGCAGGGTTTTGTGCCAGAGAGCGAAATGCCAGGTCAGCACAGCCTATGGACAGAGACCAGGGAGACAGGAGTAATTGACTGCTTTTCTCCGAGGGCTCACTGAGGAGTGAGGTTTGAGCATTTGGCTCCAGGGCCAGAGACTGGGAGGCTGCCATTGTCATTATCATCCTCTAAAGCTCTTCAGAGAGCCTTCAGGGAACAAAAGCCCCATACACCTAACTGGAACAGATTACTTACCCTGGCCCCCTGGCAAGGGCGGTGAAATTCTGCCTGGGGAAAATACACTTGAAAATCAAAACAACAGGCCCTTCACCCAGAAGATCAGCAAGAACATCCATCCAAGACCAAGTTTACTGATCAATAAGAACTACAAAACTCCAGCGCTAGGGTAATACAGCACATAGAATTCATGGTTTCTTTCCCATGATTCTTTAGTCTTTCAATTTTAATTTATTTTATTTTTTCTCTTTCCTTTATCAACTAGTTTCTTATTTTATCAACTCTTCTCTTAAATCTTTTTTTACTTTTCAGTTTTACAGTTACATTCTATCCCTTCACCATATTTATTTTAGTATATATATAATTTTTTCTTTCTTTACAATTTTGTAATGCCACTTCTTCTAACAGGCCAAATTACACCCAAAATCTAGTGTATGGCTCTGTTCTAGTCATCTGTCTGATCATATTCTTTTTTGTTTGTTTTATTAAAGTCATTTTTAATTTTCATCTTTACTGTTACATTCTTTCCTTTCAATGCATTTAATTTTACTTTGGTACATATGTAAGTTTTTCTTTCCTTACAATTTTGAAATGTAGTTTCCTCTAACACACCCGCCAAAAATACACTCAGGATATACTGAATTGTTCTGTTCTGTTCACCAGTCTGTTTATATCCCTTACTTTTTTGTTGTTGTTTTTTTGTTTCCCTTTTGTTTTTTTGTCTTTTAATTTTCATTTTTATAGTATACTCTCTCCTTTCATTGTATTTAATTTTATTTTTGTACATATACAAATTTTTCTCTTTTCAATTTTGGGTTCTAATTTTCTAACAAAGAGACCAAAATACACATAAGATCCAGTGTATTGCTCTATCCTGTTCAGCAGATTATATTCTTTTTTCTTTTTTAATTTTTTTTTCAGTTTCAAGACTCTTCTGATTTGTTTAGTGTATATTTCTCTGGGTTAATTGTTGCCATTTTAGTATTTTGTTCTCTTGTTCATCTATCCTTCTTGGAAAGAATGACAAGAGAGAAAACTCACCTGAAAAAGAGAGAACAAGAAGCAGTATTGACTGCCAGGGACTAAATCAGTATTGACATAAGTAAGATCTCAGAACCAGAGTTCAGAATAATGATTATAAAATTAGCTGGGCCTGAAAAAGCATATATGACACTAGAGAACCCCTTCCTGGTGAAACAGAAGAACTAAAATCTAGCCAAGTTGAAAACAAAAAGTCTATCAATGAGATCAATAAAAATGGAAGTTCTGGGGTTCCTGGGTGGCTCAGTTGGTTAAGCCACTGCCTTCAGCTCAGGTCATGATCCTGGAGTCCCGGGATCGAGTCCTGCATTGGGCTCCCAGCTCCACGGGGAGTCTGCTTCTCCCTCTGACCTTCTCCCTCTCATGCTAGGTGTCCCTACTCACTCTCTCTCTCTCTCTCTCAAATAGATAAATAAAATATTTTTTTTAAAAAAGGAAAGGAAAAGAATGGAGGTTCTAACTGCTAGAATAAATGAGGCAGAAAAAAGATTAGTGATATGGTAGACAAAATGATGGAGAATAAAAAAGCTGAGAAAAAGAGATAAACAACTACTGATCGCAAAGAGAGAATGTGAGAGATAAGTGATACCATATAGCAAAACAGTATTAGAATAATTAGGATCGCAGAAAAGAGGAAAGAGACAGAGAGAGGCAGAGAGGCAGAAGGTACTTTGGAGCAAATTAAAGCAGAGAACTTCCCTAATCTGGGGAAAGAAACAGACATTCAAGCCCTGGAGGCACAGTGAACCCCCCTCATAAATCAATAAAAATAGGTCAATCCCCCAACATAATAGTGAGACTTGCAAGTCTCATAGTCAAAGAGAAAATCCTGAAAGCAGCTAGGGACAAAAGGTCTGTAACCTAAGGGCAGAAACATTAGACTGGCAGAAGACCTATCCACAGAGACACAGCAGGCCAGAAAGGACTGGCATGATATATTCAGGGTGCTAAGTGAGAAAAATATACAACCAAGACTATTTTATCCTAGGATGTCATCCAAAATAAAAGGAGTGATAAAAAGCTTCCAGGACAAACAGAAATTAAAAGAATTTGTGATCATCAAACAAACCCTACAAGAAATATTAAAAGAACTTTTAAGCAAGGAGAGAGACCAAAAGTAACACAGACAAAAAATGAACAGAGAAAATATAAAGAAACAGTGACTTTATAGGTAATACAATAGTATTAAATTCATATCTTTCAATAGTTACTCTGAATGCAGATGGGCTAAATGCCCCAATCAAAAGACACAGAGTATCAGTTTCGATAAAAAAGCAATATATTGTCTGCAAGAGACTCATTTTAGACCCTAAGGCACCTCTATATTTGAAGTGAGGGAGTAGAAAACCGTTTATCATGCTAATGGACACCAAAAGAAAGCTAGGGTGGCAATCCTTATATCAGACAAATTATATTTTATTTTTAATATTTTATTGATTTATTTGACAGAGACAAACACAGCTAGAGAGGAAACACAAGCAGGGGGAGTGAGAGAGGGAGAAGCAGACTTCCAGATGAGCAGGAAGCCTGATATGGGGCTTGATCCTGGGACTCCAGGATCATGACCTGAGTTGAAAGCATATGCATAACAACTGAGGCACTGAGGTGTCCCCAAACAAATTAGATCTTATTTATTTATTATTTATTATTTATTTATTTTCTAAAGATTTTATTTATTTGACAGAGAGAAACACAGCCAGAGAGGGAACACAAGCAGGAGGAGTGAGAGAGGGAGAAGCAGGCTTCCCGCCGAGCAGGGAGCCCGATGTGGGACTCGATCCCGGGTCTCTGGGATCATGACCTGAGCCAAAGGCAGTCGCTTAACCAACTGAGCCACCCAGGTGCCCTGACAAATTAGATTTTAAATCAAAGAGTGTAATAAGAGATGAGGAAGGACATAATATCATAATTAAAGGGTCTATTCAACAAGAATATCTAAAACTTATAAATATTTATGCCCCTAACATGGGAGCAGCCAATAATATAAACCAATTAGTAACAAAATTAAAGAAACATAGCAATTATAATACAATATTGAAATGGACAGATCGTCTAAGCGGAAGATCAACAACAAAACATAAGCTCTGAATGACACACTGGACCAGATGGACTTCACAGATGTATTCAGAACATTCCACCCTAAACTAACAGAATACACATTCTTCTTGAGTGTATGTGGAACATTCTCCAGAATAGATCACATCCTGGGTCACAAATCAGGTTTCCGCTGGTAATAATAGACTAGAATCATTCCCTGCATATTTTTAGACCACAGCACTTTGAAACTGGAGTTCAGTCACACAACACTTTGAAACTGGAGTTCAGTCACAAGAGGAAATTTGGAAAGAATTCAAATACATGGAAGATAAAGAGCACCCTATTAAAGAATGAATGGGTCAACCAGAAAACTAAACAAGAATTTAAAAAATTCATGGAAACAAATGAAAATGAAAACTGCTCAAAACCTTTGGCATGCAGCAAAGGCAATCGTATGTGGGAAATATATAGCAATATAAGCCTTCCTCAAGAGAAAAGAAAGGTCTCAGGGTGCCTGGGTGACTCAGTGGGTTAAAGCCTCTGCCTTCGGCTCAGGTCATGATCTCAGGGTCCTGGGACTGATTCCTGTATCGGGCTCTCTGCTTAGTGGGGAGCCTGCTTCCTCCTCTCTCTCTGCCTGCCTCTCTGCCTACTTGTGATCTCTCTCTCTGTCAAATAAATAAAAATAAAAATTAAAAAAAAGAGAGAAAAGAAAGGTCTCAAATATACAACTGAACCTTAAACCTAATGGAACTGGAGAAAGAACAGCAAATAAAGCTTAAACCCAGGAGGAGAGGACAAATAATAAGGATCAGAGCGGAAATCAATGAAATAGAAACCAAAAGGACAGTAGAACAGATCAACAAAAATGAGGAGCTGGGTCTTTGAAAGAATAAGATTAATAAGCCCCTGGCCAGACTTCTCAAAAAGAAAGGATAAAAGACCTAAATTAATAAAATCATGAATGAAAGATGAGAGATCACAAACAACACTAAAGAAATGCATACCATTATAAGAACATATTAGGAGCATCAATATGCCAACAAATTAGACAATCTGGAAGAAATGAATGCATTCCTAAAGATGTATGAACTACCAAAATTGAAACTGGAAGAAATAGCATACCTGAACAGACCCATTACCAGGAAGGAAACTGAAGCAGTAGTAAAAAACCGCCCAACAAACCTCCAGGGCCAGACAGCTTCCCAGGGGAATTCTACCAAACATTTAAAGAAGAATTAATACCTATTCTTCTGAAGCTGTTTCCAAAAAGAAAAATGGAAGGAAAATTTCCAAATTCTCTCTGAGGCCAGCATTATCTTGATCCCCAAACCACACAAAGACCCCACCAAGAAGGAGAATTATGCACTAATATCCCCGATGAACATTCTCCCCAAAATTCTAGCCAATAGGACCCAACAGTACATTGGAAGGTGATCAAGTGGTGCATAATTCCTAGGCTGCAAGGGTCACTCAACATCTGCAAATCAATCAAGGTGATACACTACATAATAAAAGACAAGACAAGAACCTCATGATCCTTTCAATAGATGCCAAAAAAGCATTTGACAAAGCACAGCATTCTTTCTTGATTAAAACTCTTCACAGTGTAGGGACAGAAGGAACATACCTCAATATCATAAAAGCCATGATGAAAAGCCTGCAGTGAATATCATTCTCAATGGGAAAAACCTGACATCTTTTCCCCTAAGGTCAGAAACACAAAATGGATGTGTACTGTTCTAGTATTGTTCAGCACAGTACTAGTAGTCCTAGCCTCAGCAATCAGATAACAAAAAGAAATCAAAGGCATCTGATTTGACAAGGAAGTCAAACTCTCACTCTGCACAGATGACACGATACTCTATGTGGAAAATTCAAAAGACTCCACCCCAAAATTGCTAGAACTCATACAGGAATTCAGCAAAGTGGAAGGATATAAAAATCAATGCAAGAAGTTGCACTTATATAGACTAACAATGAGACAGAAGGAAGAGAAATTAAGGAGTTGATTCCATTTAAATTGCACCAAAAACCATATGTTACCTAGGAATAAACCTAACCTAAGAGGTAAAGGGTCTGTACTCAGACAACTATGGAACACTCATGAAAGAAACTGAGGAAGACACAAAGAAATGGAAAAACATTCCATGCTCATGGACTGGAAGAAGAAATACTGTTAAAATGTCTATGTTACCTAGAGCAACCTACACATTCAATCAATCTCTATCAAAATGCCATCAACTTTTTTCACAGAGTTGGAACAAACAATCCTAAAATTTGTATAAAACCAGAAAAGACCCTGAATGGCCAGAGGAATACTGAAAAAGAAAACCAACGCTAGCAGCATCACAGTGTCGGACTTCAAGCTCTATTACAAAGCTGTAATCATCAAGACATGATGGTACTGGCATGAAAACAGACACAGAGATCAGTGGAACAGAATAGAGAATACAGAAATGGACCCTCAACCCTATGGTCAACTAATCCTTGACAATGCAGGAAAGAATATTCAATGGAAAAAAGACAATGTCTTCAACAAATGGTGTTGGGAAAATTAGAAAGCCACATGCAGAAGAATGAAACTGGATTATTTCCTTACCCCACACAGAAAAATAGACTCAAAACGGATGAAAGACCTCAATGTGAGATGGGAATCCATCAAAAAAATCCTAGAGAACACAGGCAGCAACTTCTTGCTAGACATGTCTCCAAAGGCAAGGGAAACAGGCAAAAATGAACTACTGAGACTTTATTAAGATAAAAAATTTTTGCACAGCAAAGGAAAGAGTTGACAAAACCCAAGACAACTAACAGACTGGGAGAATATATTTGCAAATCAGATAAAGGGCTAGTATCCAAAATCTATAAAGAACTTATCAAACTCAACATCCAAAGAACAAAAAATCCAATCACGAAATTGGCAGAAGATATAAACAGACACATTTCCCCAAAGAAGACATACAGTTGGCCAATAGACACATAGAAAAATGCTCAAATCACTTGTCATGAGGGAAATATAAATAAGACCATAGTGAGATACCACCTCATAGCAGTCAGAATTGTTAACATTAACAAGTCAGGACACAAAATGTTGGCAAGGATGCAGAGAAAGGGGAACCCTCCTATATTGTTGGTGGGAATGCAAGCTGACGCAGCCCCTCTGGATAACAGTACAGAGGTTCCTCAAGAAGTTGAAAATAGAGCTACCTTACAATCCAGCAATTGCAATACTGGGTATTTACACCAAATATACAAATGTAGTAATCTGAAGAGGCACCTGCACCCCTATCCATGAAACTAGATGGTATTATGCTGAGTGAAATAAGTAAATCAGGGAAAGAAAATTATCATATGATCTCACTCATATGTGGAATTTAAGAAACAAAACAGAGGAATATGGGGAAAAGAGGAAAAAATAAAACAAGATGAAACCAGAGAGGGTGATAAACCATAAAAGACTCTTAATCACAGGAAACAAACTGAGGGTTGCTGGAGGGGAGGGAGGTGAGTAGATGGGGTAACTGGGTGATAGATATTGAGAGAATATAATGTACTAAGCACTAGGAATTATATAAGACTGATGAATCACTGACCTCTACCTCTGAAGCCAACAGTAAATCATATGTTAATTAACTGAATTTAAGTCAAAAAAAAAAAACAAAGAAAATGTAAGGTTCTTTCAAAATCTAAAATCTTATGATTTAGATAGAGAATAACACCATAAATAATGGGCACTATGATAGTTTTTTTTACATATTGAATTTCTAAACCTCATTAAATGATGAGGTGGTCTTTTTTTCAATTTTGAAGATTTTCTTCAGAAAAAAAAAAAAGAAGGAAAAAGAACTTCTTTCTATAAGTATAAATTGTACAAAGATCCAGGACTCCAAAATAGGTCTGTTGTATTAGAAAGCCAATTTTTTCAAACTAGTCTTCAAAAATATGTTACCATGTTAAATACTTATATTTAACCCCTAAGGGAAAATAGATTGAACATAATGTGAATCAGGAAGTAGAAAACTGAGAATGTAATTGTGCTTTTGCTTTCCAGGTCATACCTTGGTGGGTTTTACAGGAAATCTACATTTATGGTTTATCTGCTTTTAAGTTTATAGTTTATCGGCAGTAAATTAGAAGGGATGTTTAGCGAATGTGATATATGTTGTATATTCTGCTGATATGGAGCCATAGAGCCATGTCTGTCGTTAAGACAGGTACCCATCCTGGCTGGTTGGTATTCAGGCCATACTCATTGTGAAATTATTTTAAATATCATTCCTGGTTGCTCTCTACTCCTGGTTTTTTTTTTATCTCCAGCCCCGAATTCCCAACAAACTGCAGACTCATATGCAATGACTTATTTGACATCTCCATTAGAAGGTTCATTTGGCATTTTAACTTTATGTGTAATGAATCCTCTACTCTTCCAACATATCCCCACCCTAAGCCATGCCCATCTCTACCTGGAGCAACTCTACCCTTACAGTTTCTCAAAATTTTTCTTTGAGTCCCCTCTGTCTCTGACAACCAAACCACAACACACTCAGTTCCACCTTTAAAACACCTTTAAAATCCTGAATCTGAGGGTGATGCTCCCTCTCCACTACTGTTGCTCTGATTCACAACACCAATCAACTGTCCCCTAACTGGTCTCCCAGGCTCTGCTTTGCCCTTCCAGTCCTCCAGCAATATAGTAGCCATGGTACTTCTCCTAAAACAGAAGTCAGATTAGTTTACTTTTCTCTTCAGAACTTTCCAAAACTTTTGCATCTTAGTCAGCTTGGTTTGTCATAACAAAATACTCCAGATTTGGGTAGCTCAAGCAACCCATGTTTACTTCTCACAGCTCTAGAGACTTGGAAATTCTAGATGCTGGCATATTTCGTTCCTGGTGAGGATTCTTCTCCTGGCTTGCAGAGGTCAGCCCTCTCAAAGTGTCCTCAAATGAAGGGAGACAGGCAGCACTCTAGTCTCTCTTCCTCTTCATATAAGGGCATTAGTCCCATCCTGAGGATCCCCCACTCATGACCTCATGTTAACTTAATGACCTCACAAAGGCCCTACCACAAGTACCACCACATTAGAAATTAAGGCTTCAACATAGGAATTTGAGGGAAACACACACATTCAGTCTTTAACACCATCTCACAAGGAGAGAAAGTGAAGGTCTTTACCACAACCTGGAGGCCCCTGTCACCTGTCTGGTGGCATCACCTAAATCGCCAGCCCCCTTGCTTCACGCCATGCCATGCCACACAGGCCTGTGTGCTGCTCTCAGTCATGCCAGGCAAGCTTCCAGATCACTGGTCCTGCAAGGCTCATTCTTCCCTGGATATTGCAGTCTGTTCTCTCACTTCGTTCTGAGTTTGGCTCCCTTATCAAAATTTGTTTATCCTCAGACCCTGCCCCCAGACTATAAGCAGAATAGAAATTTTATCAGCTTTGTTCACTGCCATATCACAAGTACCTATAAGAGTAAATAATGTGACAAATATTCAACAAGTATTTGCTAAATGGATGAATAAATAAGGCTGATTTTGTAAGCCGAATGTAATTCGAAACCAGCAAAGATTTTCCTAAAATTTTCAAAATAGTTCTACATCCATATTTTCTTTTTCAAAATAATATATCAAGCCTGACAAGAAAGCTGAATGAAAATGCAGCATAAAAGAAAGTTATTTTAAGTCCCATTACAAGTTTCATAAACTTATGAGCCCTTATCTTTCCTCTCTTGGTTTCATTCGTTTTTGGTTTCAGAAATCCTCATTCAAGAAGCTAAATGCATTCTTTTGTTTTGGTTTGGACATATAATTACCAATCTTTAGCAGCCAACAAAAAATAATCCAACTACTCAGTAGATCCTTTGAAATCTATCATCTATAGATTTACTCTGATATAAAACTTGGACACAAATAGCTATAAAATATCCATCCAGTAAGATGTAATCTGAAAGTTTTTTTCAGAAACTACAAAAGTGTAAGTTTTTTACCCGTAGATTGGTTCGTAGGCCTTTACTATGTAGGTCCTGGCTGACTAGGTAAATAAGAGTTGAAATGCTGTTGAAATAATAATCAACTTTAAAATTTCAGACAAGGACTCTGAGTCTCTGAACTAGTTCCCTAAGTTTCTACACCAGCAAGAAAGAATAGCAACCTTGTCCCTGTGCATCCTTCACTGGGCGTACAACTCATTATCCTCCCTCTCCCAAATCTCGTTTTACACATTCACTACTTGGTGCCTCCTGATTTGTAGCTGAAGAGCCTGACCCACCAGTAACCCTAACTTCTGAATCCTCTAAACAGAAGGTATGAGCTAGTAGTGTCGCCAAATAATTCTGTACATTTGTGTGGGCACAGTGTAAAGAAATGTAGATGAAGAAAAGGGAAGCCTGACTGGGAAGATGAGGCTGAAAACTACAGAGCTGAACAGAAACACAGAAAACAGCTCCAATTAGGGTGTGTGTGTGTGTGTGTGCGCGTGTGTGTGTGTGTAAGAGAGAGAGAAACAGAAAGGAAAGAAAGTATGACAGCAAGAGTGAGAATGAATAGTACAAGAAGAAAAATGAGGTAGGTGTTTGGAGAAAGTGGCTTCAGGATGAGAGTACCAGGCAAGAAAAATCCTCTTTTCTAAACTGTGATTCCTACTGGGGATATCTCCTTAAGGGGAAAGGTTAGATACTTACAAAGAACAGAATACAATATTCTCTCAATTATGTAAGGTATACTTTTAGGAAAACAGAGGTAGGAGGCAATTGGATCAGTTTATGGCCTTAGCAAAGAGAGATTTCGAAAAACAGAAGAATTTCACCCTAAGCAGATACCTCCTAAAAAGTAAACTCATCAGGGCTATGCTCCTATCCAGCTGTTATTCAAGCAACTCTAGAGAAGGTACTATTTAAATACTCCCCAGACCTGGGGCACTTGGGTGGCTCAGTCATTTAAGCATCCAACTCTTGGTTTCAGCTCAGGTCATGATCTCAGGGTCATGAGATGGAGCCCCACATTGGGCTCTGTACTCAACAGAGAGTCTGCTTGAGATTTGCTCTCTCCCTGCCCTTCGCCCCACTCCTGTGCTCTCTCTCAAATAAATAAATCTTTATGATACGCATGGGCACGCACGTGTGTGTGCATGTGTGTGTGTGTGTGTGTGTATTCCCCAGATCTGCTTCCAGTTTGGCCTAGCCAACAGGAAAGGAATGACTCAGACAAACATAGAGACAACCAAAGTGCCCTGTTAAGAGGACAAGAGCAGAGCTTACCACCTGAAGTAAAAGATAACATTTTCATCTATTTCTTCCCCTTCCCAGGTACCTAATGACCAGGCTCACTGTGAATCAGACAATAAATGCAAAAATGCATAGTAAATTGTGAAAGCAATATTAACAGACATGATTATCATGCCACGGTTTGTGCTAGACTTAATGGCAACTTATGTGCTAAGCCCTGAAGATAAAATGTGAATGAGGTCCCTAAAGCCAATGAACTAAGTCTGGGGGGAATATGAATATGTAAATAGGTAATATACAAGAGTAGCTGCTAGCCTGCCCAGCACCCTTGCATCAGCCTGACTCATCCCTTCAGCTAGGCACCTTTGTACACTGAAACCTTCCCCAGACTACCCAATAGAGGTGTGAAGGATGGCAGAGGGTTGATGCAGAGATAAGGCCTAGGGAAAAAAAAAAAAAAAAACTTTGATTGGGGGTTGCAGGTAGGGCAACAATTTCCCACAAAAGCAATATCGTTGAAGAATAGAGAACAATTAATGGAAGAGAAATGTAAAAGATTTTGCAAAGTTGGGATTTTAGAATTTAACCTGAGGAGCTAGAGAACTGTGGAAGGATTTTAAGAAGAGGAGTGACAGGTCTGATCTTCATTCTTAAAAGCCCCCTTTTCTTAGAAGAAAAATGAAGAGTTGAGAAGAGGAAAGGTTTATTAGAGCCTATCCTAGGATATGTGGGTAAAGAGCAGGCAACAGATTTAAAAGTCATTTAGGAAGTTAAGTGAGAGGAACTGCTAAGTAATTATGTACGTTGGCAAGGGAAAGAGAGGTGAGCAGGATGATACCAGGTTCCTGGCTTAGGTAAGGCTTGAAAGTAAGGCAGGGAACACAAGCAGCGGAGCAGGTTTGGGTGGGTCAGGTGGGGCAGCAGTGAAAAAGGAGGTCCATTTTACACATGGTATTACTATTAAGGTACCAGTACAACATTCAGGACAATATTCCAGTAGGCAGTAGGAAATACATCTGGGCAGAAATATTAAACCGGTAGAAAATAGGTTTCTGGGTAAATAGCATATGAATGAGATGTCCTGGGTAGATTTAAAAGATGGACAAAGGAAGAAGAACTCAGGAAGACTGAAAATAAGTTGTTAGAGATAAAGAAGAAATAGAGAATACATAGTGTGTTACAAAAGCCAAAGCAGGTGACTCACACTTTCAACTATAGAGAGATGAAGTAAGACCACAATCTTAAAGGTTTCACTGAACTTGGTAATAAGGAAGTGACTGCTAATCATGCAGGAGCAGTTTCACTGTAACATAAGAGAAGGAGCCTGAATGCAGAAGCTGAGGAAATGGAAACAGTGCTTTTTTTTTAAAAAAAGCAAACTACTATTCAGTGAGAAGGTAATGGGAAGGAATTACTTAAATAACTGATTGTTGAAATAATATTTTAAATGGATAAGGATGATTACCTAGCAATATCCCTAGAAAGGACTCCTTTCAAGTTCTATGGTTTGGAGGGAAAACATTGTTCACTCCTTAAATCTTGTCCTTAGAGATATTCAACTCTGCCCAATATTCTGCACAAAACATTCCACAGACAACATCTCTATCCTCTATATATCTAATTTGGGCACTTCAACTGTATGCACTTTTAAACTGTTGAGTATTTTCATGTGCAAATGTCCTAACTTCCTGCACAAGGGAAGTTACATGTCAACAACATTTGGTGCCATGTAGGCCATATCCTAGGGCTTTATTTAAATAAAAAGTAATGCAGCTGCACAAAGGGCTCATATAGCTTTGAGCAGAAGAGGAAGTAAGGAACAGAAGGCTTGTATAGTAGAAATGTGAACTCTGGAATCAAACAAATGAATTTGAATCTTGGTTCCACCCTTCATAAACTAAGTCACCTCAGGCAAATTAATCTCTGAGACTGAGCTTCTTCATATGTACAAGGTACATAGCAGGTGCTCAATAGCTATTGAATTGAATCAAAAAATGGAGAGGATAATACCTATAGAGCAGTTGGTGGGGAAGTTAAATATTCTACTTAATTAATATTTAATTGATACTTAATTAAATAAATAGCAATACTAAATTAATATCAATTAAATATTAATGTTGAAATGATATTAAATATTAAATATAATTATGGTAGGTGTTTAGACAATGGGTTCCAGTCTGCAAAATAAACATAAGGATAAGGTTAAAAATGTGAATGAGAAGGTGGGGGGATAGGTGAAATAGGTGATGGGGATTAAGGAATGTACTTGTGATGAGCACTGGCTGATATATGGAACTGGTGAATCACTAACTTCTATATCTGAAACCAACATTACACTGTATGTTAACTGGAATTTAAATAATAACTTAAAAATGCAGAATAAAAGACATATAATTTTAAAATAAGAACAAGAAAAAGAGAACACCCAAGCAGATTATAAAATCATTTATAAATAGATCTGTGATCAAATTTATTAGATATCACAGGAAGTATCTTTTCTATGACTCAAGGATTAGAAATTAGACAATCAAATTAATCCCCAGAAGTGAAAATCTTTCTCAGAAGACCAGTTGTAGGGCACCTGGGTGGCTCAGTGGGTTAAAGCATCTGCCTTCGGCTCAGGTCATGATCTCAGGGTCCTGGGATCCAGGCCCACATCCTGCTCTCTGCTCAGCAGGGAGCCTGCTTCCTCCTCTCTCTCTGCCTGCCTCTCTGCTTACCTGTGATCTCTCTCTGTCAAATAAATAAATAAATAGATAAAATCTTAAAAAAAAAAAGAGGACCAGTTGTATTTCTTCAGTCTATATCTATTCAAATATATGCCTTAAAAAATGTAACTTTGAATGGAATGGGATAATTTGTCTTCCACGATATTAGAGGTAAGGCAGGTAGCAAGGACAGGTAGCATTAACGTACAGAGACAGAAGCAGAGGATGGTGTGGAAAGTTGTGAGGCTAGAAGGTCAAGCCAAAGGCAGTTATCACAGGTTCAGGTCACAAATAGGGCTGTCTGCAAAGTCACACATGGGTGCTCATGAGCCCAGACTTCAAGTGTGTAGAACAAACAGTTCAGAACCCAGAAAGAACAACTCAAAAAATAAGAGCTATGTCAGCAGTATCAATTACCAGCAGTAGGACAAAATCTGAGAGTGTATTAATGGTCTTTTGAAACCAGGGAATTCTGATAAGTTGTCGACACAAAGTAAGAATTGTTCACCCTGGCTGGCAGCTCACAGTTAACATCTATACACAAATAAGTGAAAGAGAGCGGGTCAGTATTTTCTAGTCTCAGCAGCGGAAACCAGCAGGCTTGCCTTCCACTGACCATCTTGATAACCTACCGAAATGGCTCTGTGCCTAGATGTGGTTTGCTCATTTCTCCCACCAGGGGAAATTTCTGTTATACCTGAGGTGCCAAAATGTTCAAAATGGAGACAAAAGGGTATTGCCCTGTCTGAGCAATGTCAGGTTACCTACCAGGGCTCACACTACTGGGCAGAGTATTTAAGGGGATCCAGGTCAGCTCCAAAAGTGCAAACAGATTTAAAGAGTACAGGGATATCCTCATGAGATATTTGCAAATGAAGATAAATACAATAGGTTCTCTTTTATACTCTCATAGGAAGGATCCTCTAATTACATCAAAATTAGTTCATTCTGTATTATACCTATTGTAGTCAGAATGGTTTTGTGTTATTAACAAAGGCAAATTCTTGCTGAGGCCATTCATAAGAGATGCAGACCCTGGTAGGTTCCGGATGTTTTGGGAAGGACAGCTGGCAGGGGGGATAGGAGGGTGGGGGATGAATAGATACAAAAAGAAAAAATACCTCAACAATATCAGAACAAACAGAAAAGATAACACCCTGTCAGATTCATGGTTTAGAGAGCAGCACACTTGCCAAATGAGGACAACCCTGGCCTAGGTTTCACAAGGCAAAAGGGTAAAAGGTATGAGAAAAAGTCAGGCTCAAAGTTATTTTGGAGATGGTTCATGGATATGTAAATTCAGACATAATCTGAAAGAGAAAATCCATTTTCAAGTAAAATAAAAACTTTGTAAGCTTTGAGTGGTATCAGCTCAAGTTGTAAACTGAGTTTGGCATTTGTAGGATAGGCAGGTGTGGTAGTTGGCCGGTGAGGCAAAAGAGGTGGGTAGCGACTGTTTAGAAGCTCATTTATGAAGTTTGTGGCTGCTCTGCATTACAGTGGCAAAGGTGAAAATAAGGACAAGAGATGACATGGCCTGCCAAATCTAAAATACTTACTACTGGGTGCTATACAGGAAAAGTTTACCAATCCTTGCTGTAGAGTAAGGCTCCTCGGGAGTCTTTGAAAGGATCGGTGAGGACAGGACCAGCCTATTGTAAAACCAGAAGTTACACTGACAACCAACCCTCTTTCTTTATTCAGAAGTTTGGTAATTTCATCTAAACACAGTAGGCATTGGCTTTGAAGTGGGGAAGAGTCAAACTAAGGACTATCCCATAAATGTCTAAGAATGAGGTTCATTAACCAAATCAGTAGATGACCTGGCAAGAGAAGAAAAAAAACTGGTGACATTTATTGATAGTACAGTTCTGCTTCCTGGGTATCATTAAAATGCTCCCCAAGGTAGGGAAGCAGCTGGCTGTTTTAGGTATTAGCCAGATAAAAGTGACAGTGACCTTGACACTCAACAAAGATGACTCAGATTCTCCAGGCTGCATGGGAAACCCCAAGAGGGTTCTGGACCAAGATTCCAGCCAGTAGGATGAGAATTTCAGACCAAGTGATAAGGGTTGTTCAGGAAGACCCAGCAGTAAAAAGAGGTATGCTGATTCAAATTGTTTGTTGATCTTCCAAACCAGGTAGAAGCTGTATGTTTGCTCTCCTATTTTTGTAGTTTTTGTTTAGGTGGGTTTGCCCTAGCCCACTGATACTTATTTTAGCGAGAGGAAAACCAAAGTTCTACCGACGAGCCCTCTGTTTGAATAAAAACAGCTGTGTCATAAGCTAAAATTAATATTTTTTTCAATTATATTAATAGAAGAGTTTGTTCCCCTTCAGATTATCTATACCTAATAAAAATATGTTTATTGTTTAACATGCATTGTTTAATGCCTGCCACATTTATTTATTGAGCACAGACTTGAAGTCAAACACTATTTTAGGTACAAAGCAAAGTTAAGTGGATAGCAAAGCCCCAGGGGATATATTTAATAAACAGAGCCCCTGCCTTCATTGGGGTTTACACACTAATGGATAGAAAATCAATCAACAGGTAAATATTCAGTATCATGATAAAGGCTACAGAGAAAAAAACAAAGCAAGGAAGGAAGATAGGGAATGCAGGGTGGGCAGTGGGCGTTGGGAAAGAAGGCTGCTTTTTTATGCAGCGCCTTCAAAGAAAGTCTCCTGGATGAGGTAATACTTGTGCAGCAGCCCAAAGGAAGCAAGCCAGCATCCCTGTGGGGGAGAGGCAGTGCTCTCAGAAGGAACACAAGGTACACACAGCTCAGGAATCCCAGAGGAGCCTGGAGGGTCTCGGGTAGAGCAAGTGAGAGGGATAAAAGAAGAGCTAAAATCAGGAAGGCAATGGGGCAGGTGGCCCTTGTATAAGGCTTCAGGCCATTGTGAGGGCTCTAGGAATTGGCCCCTGAGTAAAGTAGGAAGCCACTGAGCAGCTTCTGAACTGAGAGATATGGTCAGACTCACAGTGACCTTACTTAAAAGTAAGTAGGATTTGCCAACTCACTAAACATTAAAATGTTCCCAAATTAAAAACAAGTAACTACAACATAAACATGCTCCTTCACTTACTGTCTCAAAAAAAACAACATTTTCTAGTTTTTGGAAAAACGATGGGAGTTCCTTTTTTTTTTTTTCCATTTTATTGGTAGATGCTTTGCAATTGTTCTGTTACATTAACACTGATTTGGATTAACTGAGGAGAAGACCTGTCCAAATTAGTTAAAAGATTAAATGATCTATTTTATTTAAGTAAATTTTACTATCCTTTAGCATGTGAAGGAAGAAATCAGGCTTGTCAAAATTGCCTAATAAAATGTGTTTTAATAGATAGATTTCCTTTGAGGAGGAAAAGGAGAGGAAGAGAATCTTAAGCAGGCTCCATGCCCAGTATTGAGGCCAGTGTAGGCCTGAGTCTTACCACCTTGAGATCATGACCTGAGCCAAAATCAAAAGTCAGATGCTTAAATGACTGAGCCACACAAGCATTCCAATAAATGGATTTTTAAAGGCTTGTAATTAGCATATGTCAGCACCAGTCTCTGCTAGGTTAACTTCTGCTTACAATGCAATTTCTATGCTTCATTTTATTTTATTTTATTTTTTTTTTTATTTTTTTTTTTTTTAAAGATTTTATTTATTTGACAGAGAGAAACACAGCCAGAGAGGGAACACAAGCAGGGGGAGTGAGAGAGGGAGAAGCAGGCTTCCCGCCGAGCAGAGAGCCCGATGTGGGACTCGATCCTGGGTCTCCCGGATCATGACCTGAGCCGAAGGCAGTCGCTTAACCAACTGAGCCACCCAGGCGCCCCTCTATGCTTCATTTTAATTAGATACTTCCAAATTGTCTCAAAAGCAGTTTATTCTCTATACTAGATACGTATCTGAAATGTTACATTATTCATTTTCCTAACAAATTCTTTGGGTGGGGAGTATGTTAACACTATAGAGGTATAAATATGCATAAATAAATGTAAGACTAGTTTAGTTCAGTTTCTGTCCAGCGGTTTTTGTTTTTTAAGATTTTATTTATTTATTTACTTGAAAGAGAGAGTGGGAGCAAGAGAGAGAGAATACAAACAGGGTGAGGGGCAGAGGGAGAGGGAGAAGCAAGGCCTGCACTGGGCAGGAAGCCCAATGTGGGGCTCAAAAACCCAGGACCCTGGGGTCATGACCTGAGCTGACAGCAGACACTCTACTGACTGAGCTACCCAGGTGAGCCCCTGTCCAGCAGTTTAAATACCAAGTGACCAGGTGGTATTTCTCCCTTCTATTGTCAGGCTACACCCCCAACCCAAAATGCTACAGTTTAATAAGACAGGAGTTGAAGTGGAGAGAAACTTGCAAGTCTTTTTATGTGAATTACAAGGTCATTAAGACTAACGTGAGAGTCACATTTAAAATTAAGAGATCATTTTACTCTATTTCTTCAAAATAAGGTTTCCATTTTAATTTGAAACCTATGAAGAAAGGTCCATATTTGAGCTCTACTAGTCCTATGGAAATATTTCAAACTACGTGAAAAATTTGGTATCAATATGCAATTTTATAGATAAGAAGAATCAATGGCCTATAAAAGTTTATCTGAACGTTCAAGATCCAAAAAGGATAAAATCAAAATTATTGACAATTCTTGGGAACCAGTCTCCTCATTTTACTTCAATATTAACTTACATAGTTTACTACTCATTTTAAATTTTAAAAATCTTTAAATATATAAATATCCCTTTTCAATAATTTAGGAAAAAATAATATTCTAATCTGTGACTTCATCTCATTTATGGCTGACATTTCAATTAGTTCTTTATTTTTCTACTCTTTGACTAAAAGGAAATATTTTAGAAACGTCTGTTTATAGGATAGTCTATATAAGTATCACTGCTTACTTGTCCTTCATTTAAGGGGACATACTGACTTTTTATTTTAAATATATATAAGAAAATTGCATGCGTCCAGAGTTAAACCAAGTTAGTCTACCTCTTTGCTGTACTGTTGTTATTGTTGTTGCTTTTATCTTAAATCAGGGTTTCCCAATCTCAGCATTATTAATATTTTGGACCAAATAATTCATTCTTGTGAGGTGCTGTTTATTCATTATAGGACGTTAGTAGCATCTGTGGCCTCTCTTCAATTGATGCCAGATGGGCACCTCCAGTCCTAATGACCTAAACACATAGTGCCAAATGTCCCCAGAAAGAGGAAAGAGTAAATGCTACAAATTCTCCCAAGGTTGAAAACCTACCTTAGGGGCGCCTGGGTGGTTCAGTTGGTTAAGTGACTGCCTTCAGCTCAGGTCATGATCCCAGAAACCTGGGATAGAGTCCCACATCGGGCTCCCTGCTCAGTGGGAAGCCTACTTCTCCCTCTCTCACTCCCCCTGCTTGTGTTCCCTCTCTGGCTGTGTTTCTCTCTGTCAAAAAAATAAAATCTTTACAAAATAAATAAATAAATAAAACCTACCTTAAATCAATGGTTCTTTGGCTTTTGGGGGTGGGGGAAGGGAAGTGGCCTTATCTCATTTCTCTTGTCCATATTATGAATGTATTCTTAGAAAGTGACCAGGAGGGGCACCTGGGTGGCTCAGTTGGTTAAACGACTGCCTTCGGCTCAGGTCATGATCCTGGAGACCCAGGATCGAGCCCCACATTGGGCTTCCTGCTCTGCAGGAAACCTGCTTCTCCCTCTCTCAGTCCCTCTGCTTGTGTTCCCTCTCTAGCTGTGTCTCTCTCTGTCAAATAAATAAATAAAATCTTAAAAAAAAAAAAAAAGAAAATGACCAGGAGATGTAATTTAATTTTAAATGGCAGATTTATAAAAAGGAATACCAAAAGAAAAGGTCACGGGAATAATCTATAGATATGAGAATGACATTTGAAAACCATGTTTTATCAGAGCTCTTCTCTTGTCAAGTTCCTAGCAAATAAGTTTAAATAAATATATTTGGCACTACAAGTTTCTAAATGAGACAATGTTTGGGGGATGGCAACTGGCAGAAGAAAAAATATAATCTTCAATATAGTAATTTCATTATAGCTGCAACAAAATTAAACCTGTTAAGCAAACATAGTCTTGGCCCTTTCCTTATAGTTATAACAGTAAAAACTGATATAAGCCTATCTAAGATCAACACATTTAAACTAGTACTGCTAAAATAAAGCTATATTGCTATTTTTACACTTAAAAATACTTTGTTCCCAAATGTAACTTCCTTTTTCATCCAGAATAAAATGTTATGTATTTTATATATGTTTGTTTTAAAACACATTCAGAATAAAAATAATCTAGAAAAATTATTGTTGTTATTGTGTGTATGTGTGTGTTTTTAAAGATTTTATTTATTTATTTATT
Organism: Spilogale gracilis; assembly: GCA_004023965.1. Taxonomy (NCBI): domain Eukaryota; kingdom Metazoa; phylum Chordata; class Mammalia; order Carnivora; family Mephitidae; genus Spilogale; species Spilogale gracilis. Next base: position 45,251 of record PITA01006564.1, read on the forward strand.
CGAGAGAGAGAAACACAGCTAGAGAGGGAAAACAAGCAGGGGGAGTGAGAGAGGGAGAAGCAGGCTTCCCACAGAGTAGGGAGCCCAATGTGGAGCTCAATCCTGGGACTCCAGGATTATGACCCGAGCCAAAGACAGACACTTAATAACTGAACCACCCAGGTGCTCCTGTTATTGGTCTTAAAAAATCATTTTCATCCTCCTCATGACTAGATATTAATGACTGTTTTTGACCCTCTTCATAATACACTACTGTATGAATTTATCCACTTTCACTCTCCTACATGTAAATGTCTTCAAAATACATACTCACACTCTGCAGAGCTCTATATGGTAGTCCATATGTAAGTCAGATAAGATATATCCTAATTAAAGTAATTATCAAGTTACTGAATCATTTAAAAGATATATGTTCCACTAAGGCATGACAGATAAGTGAAAAGTGAGCTTTAACTCTAGCCAATAGAATGTGAGGGAACACTCTAGAAATGTTCAGCCACAGTTAGGTGATAAAGTTGGTGCAGTACCTATCTTACTTATTCAAAAGGTATTTTGAGAATCCAACTTGATAATCTTTACTTTCTGCATGAAAAAAGGACCCAAAACCAAAAATCTAACTACATTCTCTTGTTCTAGGAGGAGCTATCATAACTACTGCCAACCACTTCCATCCAGAAGAGGAATGCCTAAATGGGGAAAAGCTAAGAGTTTTTAGCAAAAAGTAAATGATCAGGGTTTTATGGATGTCGTTTGCTATTTCTGTTTTTCCTTCTTTGTCTATGGCCCCCCCATAAAAAGTATTTCCTAGTTTTTAAAAAATACTTTCATCAGGGGTGCCTCAGTGGCACAGTCGATTAAGCCTCCAACTCTTGGTTTCAGATCAGGTCGTGATCTCAGGATTATGAGATTGAGCCCCAGGTTAGAGTCTGCTTGGGACTCTCTCTCTCTCCCTCTGTCCCTCCTGCTTGTGCTCTTTCTCAATTAAATAATCTTAAAAAAAATAATTTTATCATGTCCTCAAATCAACTAACTTTCTAAGTCCTGCCAACTGCCTTTTTCTCCTTTGTTCTCTATCTTAAAAAAAATCAACATCTCTCCAGTCACCCAAATTAAAAACGTTAGAGAAACCACTTTCTATCTCATTTATCACAATTTAACTACTGCCCAATATCTACTTCTACCCACACAATATCTCTAGTATCTTTGCCTTTCTTGCCATCTCTGTTCCCATTACCATGGTTCAGGATTTCATCATTTGCCTTATATATAAATTAATTCAAAAGACTTTCAAATGCTCTGTCAACACAAATTGCTCCCAACTCCAAAAAATCAGGTTTATCACTGCCAAAACTGTTTTTCTAAGAAACCAATACAATCATATGAGTCAAATAAATAAATCTTGATAATTTCTCATTTCTAAAGATTAGAGATCAAACACTTCGGCACAGAAAAGCCAAGACTCTCTGTTATCATTGCCAATCAAGCTTTTTGGTCAACACACCCAGTATATTTCAGTCATTCCAATTTCCTATCATTCTTCAAGTGTAACATGAACTTTTACAACTGATTTTTTCCTTCTGTTATTTTGTCTTTCTACAGTGCTACTGAGAGTACAATACCTATCTCTTTATGGCAAAAACTCTTCATTATCCAGTGTATTTTAGTTAAAATTTCTTAGTTTATTCCTTAGTGCTCTCATGGCACCTTAGTAATAGCATCATTAAGGTACATAACCACATTATATTTTAGTTGCACACAGAACTATCTGCCCTCCAAAATTGTGAACTTGTGGTCAAGAACAATGGCTCATTTATCACGGTAATGATCTTTCAGCATTTTAACTGCAATAGAGTTAGCAGTATTCAACTCAGTGCTTAATACTAATCACTGGAAATAGAAGACAACATGCAGATTATATACACTTTGATTTTGCTCATCTTTTTTTTTTTTTTTCATTTTACCTTTACCCAGGCTGGTATTATTCTTTAATTCTGAAATCAAATGTGGATTTAAAAAAAGACTCATCTAATGAGTTGTCTTAAGAAATTACAGGAAAAAATAATAGGTAGAAAGAAATTAAATCAGTAAATTTTCTTTATTATATTTTTCATAAGAAAATATTTTCAGAGCTGGGGTGCCTGAGTGGCTCAGTCAGATAAGCATCTGCCTTCAGCTTAGGTCATGATCCCATGGTCCTAGGACTGAGGCCACATCAGGCTCCATGCTCAGAGGAGAGCCTGCTTCTGCCTCTCCCCTGACCCCTCCCCACCAGCTCATGCTTGCTCTCTCTTTCTATCTCTATCTTTCTCTCTCTCAAATAAATAAATGAAGTCTCTTAAAAAATATTTTCAGAGCTAATTAAAAGATAACACTAGGCTTCACCACTTCAATTTGAAAGTGAGAGCTCTGCTTTTAGTGAAAAACAGATTAACAATTAATGCATGTTGTGTGTTTTTTAAACAAATATCCAATGTAAACTCATCTATATATGCAAAAGCACTGATACCTAAGAAAATCATAATTCAGGATATCCTCATGGAGGGAACTATTTAGACAATTTAGGTTTCCAATTTTCTTAAGTCAATTTTGAACAGAACAAATGAAAGACAAGATTTCCTATACTTCAAAATAATAGACTCACAAAAATTATTGCCATCTACTTTGGTGATTAACATTGTAGGCTTCAGATTTTTTATAATATTTTTTATTTATTTGATAGAGAGAGATCACAAGTAGGCAGTGAGGCAGACAGATAGAGAGGGTGAAGCAGGCTCCCAGCTGGGCAGGGAGCCCAAAGAGGAGCTCGCCAGGACTCTGAGATCATGACCTGAGCCAAAGACAGCTGCTCAACTGACTGAGCCACCCAGGAACCCCAGAATATTTTTCTTATACTAAGCCTTTTGTTGAACTATCTTCATAATAAACTCATGACTAAAAGCAGAAATATTTGAAGAATAAACTATAAAAACTACTGAATTTCAACAGTGTGAACAAAATCTTACCAAATAATTTCTATCATTTTATAGGAAATGTATTATAAATTACTACAGAAGTATAAAATGTGAAAGAATAAGAGGAAGAATTCAAGTCACATAACTGTATGTACCTATTTTCAACATAGGCCATTAGCTTTTTTAAACTAAATAATCAACAAAATAAATCTATCAAACAGTAATCTGACATAATCATTACTCTATGGCAAGCTCATTAGATCTGGGATAGTTTTGTGAAGCAGATGCAAATCGAATACAAAGAGCAAATACTTCTACCTATGGAACATCTTAAAAGAGGATGAACTCTTACTTTCAAATTTGTAAATAATAGGAATATACAGCTACCTTCCTTAAAGTGGCAAAATTTCTGTCAAACTAAACCATAGTTTACAACACAAATACTAGAAATAAATGCTAACTGGGCTCTAAATTTTACTTTCAAAAGTTATCTCAAAACTCTGAGTATTCCTTCTGTGTATTCTATTAAAATAAGTTATAAGCAAAAATAAATAAATAAAATAAGCTATAAGCAATTATTGTTTAAAACACTCTCCCTCCTGAAACGCACATACATATATAATATACAACTTCCAGGGCTTATCTGATCTTAGAAATCCATCAACTCAAAAGTGTCGTATCCTGATTCTATTTTCTACAACTTAAAGAATAGTTTTTTTAAAAAATTTGTCATATGATACACATCAATTACTGTTATTGGTTTGTTTCCTTAACCTTCATTGCTTTCTGACAAATATTTGTCATTCGTTTTCCCCATCAATAACAGAGTAAAGGATAATCTTGCATAGCAAGTAAATAATTAATTCAGGGCCAGATACAGCCACTTAAAAGGTTTTCCACAAAGATGCTGAAAATTATTGTCAATAAAATATAATTAGTCTGGGGCATCTGGGTGGCTTAGTTGGTTAAACGACTGCCTTCGGCTCAGGTCATGATCCCGGAGACCCAGGATCGAGCCCCGCATCAGGCTGCCTGCTCGGCAGGAAGCCTGCTTTTCCCTCTCTCACTCCCCCTGCTTGTGTTCCCTCTCTCACTATGTTTCTCTCTGTCAAATAAATAAATAAAATCTTTAAAAATATATATAATTAGTCTGTAATATCTATATTCTCTAAGTGTTTCAATAATCTTATGCTATCCCCCCCTTGTATAAGGACTAGAAATAAATAGTAAAATTATATAATATCTCGAGAAAAGGATTTCAGTCTGCTGTTATTATAACCAATCTACGTAAAATTTGGAGATTCTTTACTTATTAAATAACAATGTGACTAATTCAGAGTTATACAACCACAGGCAACATGGTGTTGAGAGTATAGATGGTGGTACCAGGATGTACAGGGAGGAAGCTCAACTCTACTACTTACTAGCTGTCTGATCTTGGTTGACTGTGTAACCTCTCTTTATATTCCTTGTCTGTAAAATGGAGACAAGAATGGCACTTATTTGCTTTGAAGATTAAAAGACTGGATGCATGGAAAGCATTTTGATTAGTGTCTGATAACACAGTTAATAGCTCTGCTATTAATTGTAGTGACAAAATTTAGTAGAATTCCAACCTAATTTTTTTCTTTTATTTGGCCCATTTTCAAATCTGAACACAACAGCTTACTGTACCTGTTTATTTTTATTGTCAAAACCATCAAAAGAAAGGGAAAGAGTGTGATTTTTAAGTGATTAAGAGATTCCTCGGCTCCTTTCAGCATTTCCAATTTCCAGGTTATATGAGCTGTTCCTACCCAGGGTGAGGTAAGGGAGTGGAGAGGGCTTTTGTATAACTCGAAGCTCCAGTCAAACAAGCAAATAAAGAAACAAAAAGGTACTAGTAATGCTGGGAATTATTTTTTTCTTTCAAAGTATCAGTTTAGGGGACAATTCTGAGCCCAAGAAACTATTATAAGCAGCCAATACTCTCATACAAGATTCTACCTTGCACATAGTAAAGACAGGACAAGATGGAAATAAGATAGGTTTAGTGGAATAAAACAGAGGATATAATTAAGTTTTATGCACTGATAGATCAAAGTGCTCTATCCAGTAAATCCAAATCACAAATTGTCCTTCATTTGTAATAGAAGAACCATTTTTTCTCCACAGTTTCATATGAAATCCAACTATTCTAATATAACTCAGGGAAATGGTTGTTTTATTGATATATGGAAAAATAACTTATTACAAAGGAGTCAAAAATGAATTCATATCCAAATTCACCAATTAAAAGAGAATTTAAAATGTTATCTTATATCAATAATTTTATATCCCGATTTTATCTTTCTATTAAATAGTTTATTAAGGCGATGATGAATTTAACTTTCAACCAAGAATTATCAAGGGTACATCACTAGCACCATATCAAATGAATGAAAGAAGAAAAGAAAAAGCTACAGTAGCTAATGAGAAATTTTCAGAATAATTATTTGCTAGGAAAAAATAACTCTGTGCTGTTTCTCACATTTGTTAAGGGGGGGTACTCAATTCTTCAGACAGTAAGATATTCTGAGAAGTATTTTAGCCTTCACACCAAACAATCAAGACAAAAAGGTGAGATTTAATCAAATAAAAAGTGAACATAAAACAAAAGTACCTTGCTTTTCTTCTACTGAATTATGTTAAATTATATTTTATCTGTCGAAAAGTCAGTAGAGCAAGTTGTTTAGCAATAACAATTACTTATTCTCGTATAATTACAAACTTATGAATATTAGGCATAATTGCCAATAATGAAGGAGGTCAAAGAGAAAAACTTTAAGTGTCATTTTCTTGCAATGTTGTTCGATTTTTTGTAACACTGAAAAAGAGCTGAGTGTCATTCGAAATCATTAACTTTGTTGTCTCAGCACACCAATTAACATTTACTCTGCACTAACTCTGTTCTTCTTTCCTATAGGACTCTTTCAAAGGATTCAAAGCTGAAATACTGTAGCAATAGACATAGAAGGCACTTTAATCATTTGATAACAAACTACTGGGAATATTTAAGATAAGTTTTTACTGAATTTAAGCTTGTCCATACAATATGGTTAGAACAGTTTCTTATAAATTCTAGGAACCTGGAAGAGGACTGCATGTGTCATAGAACAAAAAAGTAAAATGTTAAAAGCAAAAAACAAAGAAATATCACTTAATTTTGTCTTGTGAAAATTAGAAGTATGATATTTAACTCAAGGATTCTTTGCAAAAAAAAAATAGGAAGACCTAATATTGAGGTTAAAATATTAGTTTTAAAGTATGACACCATGCCTCCTAAAGTCAGGGAAAATGAAAAACACTACATGCAAAGCAAAGTAATAAGCAGGTTGTACATTTTTAATCCCTTTGGAGATCTGTGTGTGACCTTGGGCATTACCTCCCTACTGAAATCTCCAAACTCCTATCTGCAGAATCAACCTGGATTTAGATAATTCTTAAGAGCCCTTCCAGTTTCACATTGTAAGAAAAGGAAATTATATAAATCCTAGATGCCATAAATTTGGTATGGAAAACCTGCTTATATATAAAGTAAAGGCTTTATATTTGTTCTAATCTCTACCTGTCAGCATATGTAACAATGTATTGTTATATATGTCAAGCTATAAAACCTGTTAGCTGTATTTTTATGGAACATGTGGTTCCATATCAGAATAGACAGGTGTTACTTATGCTCTCCAAAACTTACAAAGTCTTCTTTTCTTCTATTAGTATTAGAAGTTGTCAACTTAATGTTTATTGTGGTTTTTTTTTTCCTATGTGTGGGGAGGATTGATTTGAAGCAAAAACAACTTCAGAATTCTCCTTGAAAGGGAACATGATTACCAATGCCTTTTCAATCTCGCTGCTACAAGTCAGGTGTCCTCAAACATCAGTACCTCTTCATACAGAGGGTATCAAGAATTTAGGCTGGGCAACATCACTAAAGAACTGTGAATTTGGATAAGTCACACAGATACAGAAAATTTTAGTTTCCTCGATTATAAAAAATTGAGAGTTTGTACTAGATAACTATAAGATCTTTGTTACTGCAATATTGTTATTCTCTGATTATACATATATATATGAATATATGTGTATGTATATGAATGATACATAAAAATTTCTGAAATGTTTTTCCACTCGAGTATATAGCTCTCAGGAAAAAGCTACTAGACATTAAGAAATGATCAATTAGTCAGTATATGGTAAAAGTAATGATCCTTAATAATTTGCCCAACTGTTTATTTACATTAAGTATCTTCCAAAGTTTATTAACTCCTCACCAAAAAGATAGCATGCGCTATCTAGTTCTCTCTAATAATTCTAAGAAAATAAAATGGCAAATATTTTCTCTGCTTTACAAAGAGAGCAACTAGACATTAATAAGCAAATGGAATATGCTTCAGCAGTTCACTGAACAGACTCAGTGTCAGAACCAGAATAAAGTGGGGTTCACTGATTCTATAGACTTTTCCATTAATGCCATGTCTTTAATTATTTATTATGCCTTACAATATTGTATGAGTGTGTTTGTATGTTTTGGGGTAGTGGTTGAGAGAGCTGGTAGGAAGGTGATAATCATTAAGACATTATGATGTGGCCTCAGAATGGTTAACTCGTTGTACCAGGAACCCAGGGCACTAGTTCAGACTGGATCCTTTTTATTAAAGGCCATAAAGCCCTTCTGTTAGCTCTCTAGCTACTGGGATTCACTGAGCCATATCACTCACTAAAGGCTTACCTGACAAAGGAGATATTGATCTTCTACAAATATAAATGTTCCCTTACACTTTCAAAAAACTGTCTTGATCTTTCTAAAGTCTACACAAAGTGTAAATTCAGGTCTTTAGAGAATGGGACAGTCCAGCCACAAAATTTATCATCCCACCAACTGAAAAGTTGTCTCAAATATTGATCTCCTTACAAATAAAGAATAAGTGGTTATCCTCTCACTTGGGACCTCAGATGAATCAGATCGAAGTTCCTGGTATTTTCTCTTTTCCTTTCCTGACCCACTTCTTTTCAGAGTTATATGGCTGCATTAAATGAGTGTTTTGCCTGATCTCCCTAGGCTCTCCTGTTTTGAGTTATTTGGATTTTGCCATAGGTTTCAAAAAATTCCTCAATAATAATGCTTATCAAAGATCAAGTACAAAACAATGGAAATATAAAAATAATTTTGAGAACAACTTGGCTATTACCTCATGTATTTTATTTCACTGCCTTAAAATTATTTTCCTTCACTTACTATATATGCTAACATATAGCTCAAACTATCTAATTAACCACACATCTGTTTATAACTCAAGAGAAAATAATTCCATTTTACTAACGTACAGGTTGAACATAATAATAAAAATAAGCTAATTAATAGAAGGTTGAGGTAAGCTATTCTTTTCAAATTGCTTCAACACCTTAAGATAAGATTAACTATAATCTTTCTCATTATAGAAAGGGGTTCAAACAAAGGAGTCTGACTAGCTTCTTTGAAGACAGGACAAATATGGGGCTGCTTAGGAAACTGCCTGTACTCCCAAATTTGTTGAGCCAAAAAATGCTCGATATTTTTCATGGACTATGTGGAGCGCACAGGAAAGAGATCAATCTAGATCTATTTAAATTCTTACCAAAAAGATAGAGCCAAGGGTGATAAACACTGGATTCTAATGAAACTAATGGAGCACTATTATCTGTGCTTATACTCATGTGACTACAATTCATTTTACACACAGCAGGCAGAACAAATCAGAGGATGACACACTCTTACTAATCATCCTTCTACTGGCTTTCCCATGGCACTTAGAATAAAACCCAAACACTCTAACCTGTTTTCCAATGTCCTATGTGGTCAGGCATTCACTTATCCTTTTGACCCATCTCAAGTCACTCATTCTCTTTCACTCATGGTAGGCTACACCCTGACTTCTGACTCTTCCTCTAACAGAGGAAGTTTACTCTGCCTGAAACCCTTTCTCCCTGAGCTTTTTCATGATGGATTATTATCTTTTAGATATCAACTTAAATATGACTCCTGTAGACACATCTTGCCTGGCAAGCCACTCAATGTAGTGATAAAGACTGTCCTCTTGACCAAAATTAAGCAGGCTCCTTTGAGCCCTCATTTTGACTAAGCCCTGTCTTAGGCCCTATTCTCAACCTGCCTAAGTTAGTCTTAGCAAAGACTCTTACAAAGTCATCCTTCCATCTTTGATATGTGATCACCCTTGGCATCTGATCAAGTTCTTCATCCCCCGCCCTTGATGTCTAAGTGTTTGGCCTTTAATAAGAATCTTGTCATATTTCAGTAAGTTCAGTAAGAATCCCCCTATGTTTGGTATCTCCTTTCAGCAATTTTCAATTCTCATTCTGCTCCTTGGCTATAAATCCCTAGTTGTCTTTGCTGTATTTGGAACTGAGCTGAGCTCTTTCTCCTAATACAATAATATTGAATAAAATTTGTCTACTGACTTAAATGAGTGTCTGATTCTCTCTTTGATACTCTCTTTGATAGTAGCCACCCAGTCCCCTGATGTCAATTTAAGGTATTTTAATTCTCTGCATAGAACTAAATATCTATGACATTATAATGATGGTCATTTGTTTATGGCCTATCTCCTTACACTAGGGTGTGATCTTTGGGAAAGCAGAAATATTGTTTTTCTTGATTATCACTTAATCACTAGTGTGTTGAGCCTAGAACATAGCTGGCAATGACTACAACACTAAATAAATTTTGTTAAGACAATTTTTAAAATTATGTTTTCATGGTTTACTTAAATGAGTATGAAAATATGTAGAAGAGCATACTAATGGTTATCATACACATAAGATGTATCAACAAAAATTAGAAGTGAATACAACAAATATTAAAAGTCATTTCCTCTTGTTTCTTCTTCAGACATCACTGTGTTTTCCAAACTTTCTGTTTTACTTTGAAAATTAGAAAAAAATTTAAAAAACACTAAAGAAAAAAAGTGGTTTATGAATTACTAATTTTAGTTGGTTTATGTGTTTCTTCAAAAGAAACCTTTTACTTGCAAGTTCCCAGATTACTGATTCTGTGCCAAGAGAAAGGTACATTAAAAAAAAAATGTAACAAGTAAAATTTCACTGGAGGAAAAACTGTCAAAGGTAGTATTTCCTTCCTTCAAGTTTTCAGACCTGGAAGATTTTAAGATAACCCAGCAAATAACAGAATGGGGAAAGAGAAGAAGAGTTAAGAGTCTCTGACTAGATACTACTTTATATATTTCAAGAGAATCAAGACCAAAGGCTGTTTTTCCCTGAGTAAACTGAACCAGTAGTGAGCAAGTCCAAGTGATCCATGTGAAACCGTTAACCACGTGTGATCAACTCCACAGGAAGCAGCAGCACTCTGCTTCCTGCACTGTTCATACCTACTCTCCAGTATAATCTCAGATATCCATCATGGCATCTTTCTTTAAAACATTTTTTTGTTTACTGCTGCTTATTATTTTTTGACAAGTACTATTGGTGTTTAATCATTTCTCTTTGTATGAGTAAATACATTATCAAATTGTATAACATGAAGAATAACTAAGATATTCAATTAAGGTAAGGCAGAATGAAAATAATTCATCCACATTTCTTCAATTAGAAAAAAAAAGTTTTGGTGGAATCAACTGGGAAAACTCTTGCCTCAAGGTTTTTACACAAGGAACAAACAGGCTGTTTGTTTCCTCTATCTGTTGATGATTTTTTTTTTCCCCTCCACAGAGCCAAATGACTTGTTTCCTCCTGGTTTTTTAGGTCTTTATTCCAATTTTATTCTCAATTAAGTCATCCTGACCAAACTATCTGATCTCACAATCCCCCAACAGAACCAATTCCTTCCCATTCCCTGCTTTTGTTCCCCCTCAGTACTTATCACGATATAACATCCTATACTTTGTTTATTGTCCTGTCTATCCCAAAAATGCAATGTATGTGAGCACAGGCATAATGGTCTATTGTATTCTTACCGTATTCCCAGAAAATTAGCTTGTTGAGTGAATGAAAAATGTGAGTAATTTGCCACTGTTATGATTTTTGAGAGTGTATCTTAGAAGTTTAATCTATTTATGATTCTCATCTTATAGTACAGGATCACTATAAAATCTCTCTTGTGATTAGAAATGGATCTCAGAATTAAAGGGCCTGAAATTTCTATAATTGCTTTTGTGCTCCTGAAAGCTTGAAAGATGGAAGAAAACCTCAAGTGAGGTGACCAGGATCCATGGTCACCTTTCATTCTTTGTGAAAAAATGTCACAAAACAATAGTATTCTTTCTTTACCTTTTTTCAGTGGCTGCTATGGACCACTGAAAAAAAAATATATGTAGTGTCAGAGTGTGTTAATGATTCTATGTTAAAGAAAAAAACCTTCAGAATTTTCCCCAGTTTACAACTTCCCCCTTTTTAGTAAGGTTACTCTGCATGGAGTTTCAAAATGAAAATTGTTCTTGTTTTAGTTTGAGTGTCTTTAGAATGTCTGACTTTGGTCTCTTAGAGGAAATGAGGACAACCAGTTTTATTATCTACAAAAACAAGAGTTTCACAGAAAGACCTTGATTAAAAACAAAATAAATAACAACTCTTCTTCACAAGCATAACAAAGTGAAACAAATAAAGATTTCATTTTATCTTAAACCTGAGCAAGAACAGTACTCTTTGAACCACAGTGGGTCATACTGGGTAATTTCTCATTAGCCAATATAATGGGCTGAATTGTGTCTCTCCAAAATTATGTCTCAACCCTGGGATCTCATAAAGTGACTGTATTTGAAGGTAAAGTCTTTGAAAGGGCATTTAACTTAAAATGAGGTCATCAGGGTGGGCCCTAATACAATAAGATGGTGCTGTTATAAGAAGAAAAAATTACAACAGAGACAAGACCATGTGAAGACACAGGGAGAAGACATCTATCTACAACCCAAGGAGAGGGGTCTCAGAAGAAACAAATCCTAACACCTTGATCTAAGATTTCTTGCTTACAGAATTATGAGAAAATAAATTTCTTTGTTAAAACCATGTAATATGTTATACTTTGTTATGCCAGCCCTAGTAAAATAAGATAGCCAACTAAGAAATGCCAAAGATTATCATGGGTAAAACACTAATGAGGTAAATTTACATTTTAGAGTTGTTCTCTTTCTACCCAGAAGGTTCATATTAGACAGCTGCTGGTTTGTTAATGCTCCAGATTTACTTGGTAGTGTCCATTACTTCACTTAAGAGCCTAAGAAGGATGCAGGACACTAGAAACTTCAAGTCAGGAATAGAAATTGAATGGTCCCATTCACAAAAACAGAAGAACTATAAAACTCAGTAAATTTTTTTGCAATTCTATTGTATTATCACTCCCTCTCTCACAACTTCTACATCACAAATAATTTGGCTGACAATAAAACTCACAGAGCTGGGGCAGTGACATTTATCTAAAATAATCAAAACTACTGCCACAGAATCATGTTCTTGTTCTTTTTGTTGTTTTTATTCTTGTTCTTTTTCTTTCCTTTGTTTCTTCTATTTTTCTTATATTCATTAGGTTTTTTTTTTTTGAACACTACCTTGCTATTTCAAAATTCCTAGGAAATAATACTGTAAAATAATTTTATCAGTTTCTGGAAGAAAATCAATAATTATAGGAAAAACTCCTTACAGGGTGGGTAAAAAGTACTTTAGCTGACTAAAATAATGACATAAATTCCATTTCTCCAACTTCAGCAGCAACAGGTGAATGGTCCTTGAAGACATATATAAGCACTACTCAATTAATAATACTTTATGTTATTTTTAAAGCATTAGTACATTGAGTGCTACCTTTTGAAACACATTTCAAAAACATTGAAGAATCAAATGTAACCAAACCAAAAATTAGGAACTTATTTCTTAAAAGTTGCATTACTAAAGTAATATTACTAAACCACATGTTGTGGTTAAGAAATACATAACAGAAACTTTAATTAACATTTAAAATACACTGAAAAGATTTTCTTACCGATATTGGGGTGCTTCAAAAGACGGCAGATTCTAGCTTCTCTTTCCAATTTCTGATGATCTGTTTAAAAAAATAAATCACAAGTCTTAGCAAAGAAGATTAAAAGACAATAAGCAGCATACTGATGACATAAAGCCTTTACATTTATGTATCTTTTGATCTTTTTAAAAAGTGATAATTTCTTGTATTAAGAGTTATAGCTATCTGTAAAAGAGAAAAGGTTGAAAAGAATAAAGCCACATCTGTTTTCAAAAATAAAAAAGTGATAATTTGCAATTAGGTGAATATAGTTTAACAATCTAATTTTCTTTCTTTTTCATTGGCTTGATGCTTGAGAGAATGAGATTCAGAATACAGCTGAATTTAGACAGGGCTGAGAAAACCAAAAAAATGTCACAAAACAATAGTATTCTTTCTTTACCTTAAGTATATTTCATTACAACAACTTAAATAACCCAATGTACATGTACAAATTTAATCAGAGAATGTCTGTCTGGAATTTGAAATACCAAGGGAACAGTGCTCAGTAGAGTTCCAGTTTGCCCCTAATGAAGAAATATTTTCTGTCCAGTCATATTTTTTATCAGCCACTCTTCATACAATTATTGGTCCAACTTCCAAGCTTTATGATGCTCTTTCTTATATCAGAGACATCCAAAAATCCCAAATTACTTGCTCATCTTTACCTTTCTACATTTCCCTAATCATTTCTTTGAAGGGGCATGACCACTGTAAACTTGCATTTTATGAACTATCTGATACTCTCCTTTGGTTTCTTTGTGGTGGTTCATATGCATATATTTAGAACCAAAATCACTGGCCAAAGCACAAAATAAATGGCAAAAAGAAGCAATAACAGAGCAGAAACACACATTACCAATAAAGACAGCACTGAAGGATGGTCATTAGTTTAAAGCCTTATGTAGATATCTGACTTACACCTTACAACAGTCCTCTGAGAAGAGGCAATATTATATCCCTATTTTAAAAATATAAAAACTAAGGTATAAAGAGGTTAAGTGGTTAGTAGCATCTACCAAATCAGCTCTCATTAACTAGAGACATAAAACAGACTTCAAAGGAGGAGAGGAACACTTACCTAACTACCCACACATAGTTTATACCAATGCTCCTCCAATTTCGTGGTTTCCGAACCTCTAAATAGTCTTAAAAATTATCAAGGATGTCAAAGAGTTTTATTCATATGGATTAGATCTATTTATGCTTACTCTATGAGAAACAAAACTAAGAAAAATGTTAAATATATATTAATTCATTTAAAAATAATAATGAAACCATTAATTAATATAAGTTATTGCATGTAATTTTTAAACTTTTTATTTGGAATTGAAACTTGGAGAGAATTTGAAGAACAGTACTAAAAACACATATATAACAGACTACTCAGACACCTCTATTATTAACATTTTACTCATTTAAAATATCATTTATATTCTATTTATGTATATGTCTGTGTACATGTATATGTATACACATATTTAACACACACATACACATATATATAAACAAACATGTGTTTACGCTTATACCTAATTTTTTTCTGAACTATTTGAAAGTAAGTTACAAACTAAAGTCCTCATTTTATCCCTAAAATTTCAGTGTATATTACCTTAAAATTATGATACTCTCTTACAATCACTGTATAGTTATCAACTTCAGCAAATGCCACATCAATACAATACTTTATCAGCCATATATTAAATTTGTATATTTAACCCAACGATGCCCTTTATAGGATTTTCGCCCTTTAATACAGATCCAACCTAGGGTCAGAGGAGGCATTTAGTTGTCATCTGTCTTTAGTTTGGAGTTTAACAATCTAATTTTCCTTTACTCTGGAATATTGCCAGTTTTTGTCTTCTATAACCTGACAATTTTGAAGAATATCATGTCAATTTTTAAAAAGAATGATTCTCGTTTTGTTAATTGTCAAATATTTGCTCATGATTTGAGTTAGGCTATGCATTCTCAGCTAGAACACTACCCTTCTCTGGGTGACAGATATGGAAGTATACACTGTCTAACTGCTTCTCAAAAATGGTAAATTTGATCACCAAGCCAAGGTGCTATTGAATTTTTCTGCAAAATAATATTTTCTTAAATTTTTCCTTTGTCACTAATAAATATGTGGTGAGACTTTTTATGGCCAGGAAAACATCCTGGTCTTCATCAAAATTTCTCTGTAGATTGTGCATTCAGTGATGATTCCTGCCTGAACCAGTCTTTACTATGATAGTAGCAAAATGTTGATTTTCTAACTTCAGCACGGTAACATTTTCATGAAAAATACTGTTACTTTTTTTTAAAAAAGTCAATGACAATGTAATAATAATGTTTACTCAATCACTATGTTGTACACCTGAAACTAATGTAACATTGTGTCAACTATACTCAAAAAATGATTTTGAAATGAAAAAATAAAATAAGAGTGTAGCACAGTTTTACATCTTTGCCAAATCTCTTTGATGCCTGGCTTAAATAAGACAACTGTATTCTCCATGTTTGCCTCTATATTCCATCTACTGTAATATGTTGTTTTGGTTGAAGTATATCAATAGAATCTGACCTCATGAGAATATATAGTTGGAAAAGAGTTTGTCATAGCCTTTTCAGACAACTGTATATATTTTTCTTTAATATCATCCCCAAACTAAACAAGTGATAATTTTCTAAAGGTCAACTGCCATGTGCTATCTGAAATTTTATCTATACACTTTATGAAGCATATCAATAAAATAATGAACTTTAATGTTTAAATCAAATTAATTTTCAACACAAATATAATAAGTTTTCTAATATAATAAAATTTTACCATACTACATTAAAATTCATTGCTCTTTATTGTACTTCCTTTACACTCAGGCATAATTTTTTAATATGATGCACCATTTGGAAAATACTGGTTTAGTATGTTATACAGTTCTTCCAAACATGGACACGTTTCATTATATACTATCATAAAAACAATATCACCATTAATATTACCAGAACAATCTTTAAATTTGGGAGTTCATTGTGTTCTCATGGGCAAACACAAATTTTCTGAAATTCTAATTTTTTTGGAAAGCCTGATCTGTGTTATTGGCATAAATAACAAAGTTATTTATGTAAAATAATTTTGTTTTCCTTTAAACGACAGGCTCATTTTGTTCATTTTGAGAAAATGTCTCTCAATAAACTAAGTCTGAATAATCATAGCAATTTTTTCAGTTGTAATTTCAAGTAAAAATGGTATCCCATAAAAGAGTATCTAGTTCAGCTTTCAACTCAAACAAGTGCAAGGTATTTTTCCTTGAGACATGCATTGTACCTCTCAGTATGGAGCAAACGTGTTTTACACACTCTTTTCATTTAACGTGTAGAATGTCACAAAGATATGTGATCAAATTTCAAGATTTAATAACAGTAATAATTTTAACTGGTTCATCATGTTAAATCCTCAGTTGAAGAAAGGTTTTTTTTAGTGTATAAGTACTTGGTGCTGAAAAATACAGAAGAATAGTATAGTTTGATGTCACTGCCTTGATTCATGCAAAGGTCCCAGCAATTATATCCAGTACTTCTTTTGCATCATAGTTATAAATGTACACACACTCACACACACACACACACACAGCATATAATATCTTAGATTTACAATGAAAATAGTTTTGAATTTGTAGATTCTTTAAGAGGGTTTCTACCACACCTTTGAGAAACACTGGTATATTCTTAAAAAAAAAAAAAACCAACACTTGTGTCACTTAATACTTTATTTCAGCAATTTTGAAAAATATTTTAAACATGTACAGTGTTATTGTTTTAAGTAATCTCTATACTTGGTGTGGGGACATAGTATTATTAATAACTCAAATAGAAATAGTGTCTTAAAGAATCAGCTCAGCATTCGATGGGATCTAACTATGTATCCATTATATCTGGATAACCAAATATAAAGACAGATATTCTCTGGCCTTACCATTGCCTAAAACTATAAGTCCCTCAAATAAATGTAAAATGTAAATTCTTCAAACTTCCTATCTCTTTAACAGGTTCTTATCCTGAAGATAAGATACTTCTAGAATATTATCATTTAGAAATATACAAGTAGGGGTGTTTGGCTGGCTCAGTTGATTAAGCATCTGCCTTCAGCTTAGGTCATGATCCCAGAGTCCTAGGATCGAGCCCGATGTCAGGCTCTCTGCTCAGGGGTGAGTCCCTTTCTCCTTCTCTCTCTGCCTGATGCTCCCCTGCTTGTGCTCTCTCTTTGTCAAATAAATAAAATCTTTAAAAAGAGAGAAATATACAAGTAAACACAAAAGGATAAATCCAGGGGCACCTGGGTGGTTCAGTTGGTTAAGCGACTGCCTTCGGCTCAGGTCATGATCCCGGAGACCTGGGATCGAGTCCCACATAGGGCTCCCTGCTCGGCAGAGAAGTCTCCTTCTCCCTCTCTCACTCCCCCTGCTTGTGTTCCCTCTCTAGCTGTGTTTCTCTCTGTCAAATAGATAAAATCTTAAAAAAAAAAAAAAAGGATAAATCCAATTTGAAATGGCATCTAATACTACCTTAAATCCTGCAAAGTATCCTATGTAAAGCTTCTGTAAAACATATGCTTATAGAAATTATAATTTTGTTGTAGAGATAGGGATATGCAAATATGTATGCTAATTCATGTGATATATATTATGCATATATTATTATTAAATATTATAGGGCGCCTGGGTGGCTCAGTGGGTTAAAGCCTCTGCCTTCGGCTCAGGTCATGGTCTCAGCGTCCTGGGATCAAGGCCCGCATCTGGCTCTCTGCTCAGTAAAAAGTCGGCTTCCGCCTCTCTCTCTGCCTGCCTCTCTGCCTACTTGTGATCTCTCTGTGTCAAATAAATAAATAAAATCTTTTAATAAATAAATAAATAAATAAATATTATATACATCACCAGGCACCTATATAATTATATTAAAGAAAAACAAGATGACAAAAGATCTTTACTGACAGTATATGGTATAGAGTTTTAGCTGTAATGATAAACATAATTACAGAGCTTTATATAGCCTACTCTTATGGGTTGAACTGTGTCTTGTAAAATTCATATATTGAGTTCCTAACTCTTACTACCTCAGAATGAGTAATGTATGTGGAGCCAGGGTCTTTAAAGGGGTAATTAAGTTAAAATGATGTCATCTGAATAAACCCTACTTAAATATAACTGGTGTTCCTGCAAAAAGAGAACCCTGAGGGAAGATTACATAAAGACAAAGGGAGAAGACATCTCCCTTTGGGCCAAGGAGATAGCCCTCAAAACAAACAAACAAACAAACAAAAAACCACAATGTGCTGAAACTCTGATCTTGGACTTGCCTCCAGGATTTGCTAAAATACATTTCTGTTGTTTAACCCCTCACATGTGTTACTTTGTTATGGAAGCCCTAGCTGATAAATACATCAGAGTATTAATTTTACATTGTTATATAACAAATAGCCACAAATATGGAAGCTTAAAATAACACACATTTATAATCTCACACTTCCTGTGGGTTAGGGACCTGGGCATAGTTTAACTGAGCACTTTGCTTTAAGGTTTCTAAAAAGGCTGCAGTGAATATATTAGCTAGGGTTGCGATCTCATCTACAGACTAGAGAAGGATCTGTTTTCAAGCCCATATGGTTGGTGGCAGTATTCAGTTCCTCAAAAGCTGTTAAGGGTCTTCGTTCCTAGCCAGCTCTTGGCTGGTGGTTGCCCTCACTTCCTTGTTATGTGTCAACATGGCAACTTGCTTCATTTAAGCCACTCCAGTAAAGAATCTGCTACCAAAATATCAGCCTAATCATAGAAGTGACATCCCATCATAGTTGCCATATTAGACTGTTAGAAACAAGTCATGAAGATGGCCCACTTTCAAGGAGAGGTAAGTATATAGAAGGGCAGGAATACCAAGAAGCAAAGATCACTGGGGCCATCTTAGAGGTTGCCTGCCACATCTAATTTTATAATAGTGTTGATGTTTTCATGAGCATTTACTTCCTTTACTTTTTCTTCTACACAATCACATAACTTAGTAATCTCCCATAACTTCTAAGGCATTCTGCACTCTCCTATTGGGGCATGTTCTGACATTATAAACACAATGACAGAATTAAAGTTTTCATTAAAACCAGAATTTAGCAATAACCGAAATGCTTCACATTCCACATCAAGTTTACCACTTTCCTTTAGAGGGAGTAGACAGGTGAGGAGGAGTGGTTAAATACCTATTAATATCCAAAACACATTTCTGTATTTATCCTTATAAAAAGATGATTAAGTTTTATATTTAAAATTTCCATTACTTTTAATTCAGTCAGCAACAAAAATCATGCATCCCTACCTCATCATTCCCAGTTCTCACAACTATAATGGTAAGAAGCAAAGATAGATTATAAAGGGTAAGACATCCATAATACTGTTTATGATCATCTAAACATTTTCTTTTATTATCCATACATCTTGAAGCTACTGTAGAATCAGATTCATTTACAATTTAATATTTATTAAATTATTCAAATTATAATAGTTTGACTTTTTTCTTCCTTTGAAGCCCAAATCTACACTGTTATATGAATAAAAATATAACCCTTCAGGCTGTAATATTGTCAGGTCTGAAAAGATACATGCTGTTAGCAAAGGATGGTTGAAGATCTACCCTACAAACAATGCCATAAGGAAAATATATCATCATTCAGTTTTGACATGGTATCAGTATGGAATAGTATTTACCCAGTACAAAGACCTCAGCATATAAAAGTTTCTGAGAATTGTGAGATAATGTAGCCACTTCTTCTCAGCTTTAAGATACTTTTAAACTTATTAAGGTATTTATTTCAAATAAGGTCATAAATGTGATTTCAAGTCTAATGAAGTAAGTCTTCACTCCTGTTTCAAATCAAATTTTAATCTTTATGGATCACAAATGGAAATTAAAGGTTAGCCCTGAATCGCTTTCACACAGCAATAGGAACATCACTAACGCTACATAAAGCAACAACATATTTATCCAGCCAACATCAGCCAATGAACTTCCATCAGGTAAATTTCAAAAGTAACTACCTCTCCTATCCCAAATGACAAATAACACAAAACATTAACCTCTTGTGGGTAAATCTTTTTTTCTTTTAAAGATTTTATTTATTTATTTGATGGAGAGAAACACAGCTAGAGAGGGAACACAGCAGCGGGAGTGAGAGAGGGAGAAGCAGGCTTCCTGCTGAGCAGGGAGCCCAATGTGGGGCTCAATCCCAAGACTCCAGGATCATGACCTGAGCTGAAGACAGATGCTTAACAACTGAGCCACCCAGGAGCCCCTATTGTGGGTAAATCTAATAATCATTGCTTTCTTAAATAAATGGCATGTAAAATAATTTAAACTTTTTTGTCATCCTAGGGTCATCATTATTATCATTATTACTCTCCTATAATTCAGTGAAGCCCTCAGAGGCTATGGAGGTGTTAAAGTCCACAAGGTACTGCTCTGTGTTCAGGCTGCCCCATGCCCCTCAATGTGGAATCACTTTGTCAGCAAAGGAAACACCAGTGGATGGTTTGGGCAAGGGGATAAGGGTAGCTTACATACTGGTTACTTACCACCTTTCCCTCCAAACACACAGATGAGTATAAACATGCAACCTAAGGAAGACATGGATTTGCCACTCCCAAGACAGTTGAATTCTTCCAGTTCTCTATCCTCACAGACAGACTCCCAACCATAAAATTATCTTATATAGCAGTTATGCAGGAGTCACCCCTCATGCCCATGAAAACAGAATGTTTAAAATCCAATTCCATCATTAATGTTTGTTTTGCTGACCTTCTGGCTTGCCAGTTTAAGCTTCTACCTTTCCTGCTCCTACCTCCTTGGTTGTTCCTTGTCCCAGTGGGCCAGTTTGAGATCAATGCCTTAGATCTATCAATTTATGAGGGCAGGCTAACTTTTTTTTAAACTTTTTTTTTTAAGATTTTTATTTATTTGACAGAGAGAAACACAGCTAGAGAGGGAACACAAGTAGGGAGAGTGAGAGAGGGAAAAGCAGGCTTCCTGCTGAGCAGGGAGCCTGATGTGGGGCCCAATCCTGGGACTCTGGGATCATGACCTAAGCCAAAGGCAGATGCTTAACAACTGAGCCACCCAGGCACCCAATATGAGGGCAGGTTAACCTTGCTCTTCTGGCCTCACTACAACTAACTCATCTCAATTCTTTATCATATTTGTTTGGTTTCTAAGAAACAACATTCTCAAGTAAGAGCCCTTCTCCCCATCTAGAACCACATCTGCCATTTTCAGAAGAGGGATAATTAAACAAAATGGACCTAAACTACTTTAAGTTTTGTATTGTTGCATCTGTTTATTACACCTTTTCTATTTCTTCACATGTTTTTACTATCTGCTCTTGACTGCTGTTATCTTCAATACTTAAAATGATTTCAGGCACACAAAACAGGCATTAAATAAATCTTTGTTGAATGAATAGATGAATTAATGACAACTGCCCTTTCCTTGTTTCATAACTGCCTTGAACTAAGGACAGAGGAAAACAAGGATATGAAAATATAAAATAATTACAAATAACCTGGCAGTGAAAACCTGAAGAGATCTTTTCTGGGGGGGAAAAAAAAAGGTATACTCTCTAGTGAGTGAATTCTAAAGCACTATAATGTGGCTACTCAGAGGCCTTATTCCTAAAGATTTTTTTAATTACATTCTGAATATATTTTTCTTGTTAGAGAATTACTTCAAGCTAAATGAGGCATTCCTTTGGTAGGAATACAGATTCTGTCCATTGAAGTAGGTCATATTTAAAACCACAGTGTAAGTTAGAAAGAGCTCTTCGAAGGGACTACTTCATTACAAAGCCTGAATATGATGTATGTGATTTAAAGCTATTCTATTCATTTAACAAAAGTTTTCTTAAATATTATCTTTCATTTTATCCTTTCATTTTAAACCAGACTTAATCCATATCATAAATTTAATTTTTTTTAGCTATTTGACCTAAATTCCATCATTTCCAACAATAGGTACTGATCATGTCCCATTACTTTCTGTTGACCACTAATATCCTGGGTAAATCAGTAAGATTCTATAATCATATAAGATGATGTTCTTCTTGGGGCGCCTGGGTGGCTCAGTAGGTTGGGCGACTGCCTTCGGCTCAGATCATGATCCTGGAGATCAGAGATGATGTTCTTCTTGGGGCGCCTGGGTGGCTCAGTAGGTTGGGCGACTGCCTTCGGCTCAGATCATGATCCTGGAGATCAGGGATCGAGTCCCACATTGGGCTCCCTGCTCGGCACGAAGCCTGCTTCTCCCTCTCTCGCTCCCCCTGCTTGTGTTCCCTCTCTGGCTGTGTTTCTCTATGTCAAATAAATAAATAAAATCTTAAAAAAAAAAAAAGATGATGTTCTTCCTTTCATGGTAAAGTAGAATTAGATATATGTGCTGAAAGTTCATAAAACTTAACTTAGGAGTGAAACCTTTTGAATAGCTTTTTTTTTTTTTTTCCCTGTGTGGGAAGCTCAAGCAAATGTTAAATTCTGAATTACAATGTCAGTCAAACTTTCATTCTATACACACCACAAACCATGGTTTATGATTTCTACAGAAAACCTTTTTTCCCTGATCTTTTTAAATACCCATCACATGGGAGATAAACCAGACCCCTACTTCATTTTACCTTCTTTCTGTGGAAGAAGATGGCAATGTCCACAGGTGCCAGAGAAACAAAAGACGCATAATGAAAGCTCCTGATATTGTTGAACTAGGCACAGAGACAACCCAGAGGCATGGAAAGACCTCAGGTTTCAGAGTAAAACAGACAAGAGTTGTTATCTGGTTCTACCACTTACAACTAGCTGGGTATCAAAGTTCCTTAACTGCTCAAAAGATTCATCTATAGGGACACCTGGATGGCTCAGAGGGTTAAGCCTCTGCCTTCGGCTCAGGTCATGATCTCAGGGTCCTGGGATCGAGTCCCACATCAGGCTCTCTGCTTAGCAGGGAGCCTGTTTCCCCCTCTTTCTCCACCTGCCTCTCTGCCTATTTGTGATCTCTCTGTCAAATAAATAAAATCTTTAAAAAAAGAAAGATTCATCTATAAAATGAGCATAAAATATCTAGTACCAGGGAGCATATCTGGGACAAAGTGGTACTCAATAAATTATGGTATCACCACAATTATTTCTATATTATTAAAAATCTGTAATTCAAAAAAGATATTCCTAACAGATATTATTAATACCATCAAGCATTAATCACTTCATATGTGCTTTAATACATGATGAAAATAACTTTTCCATATCATATGATTATGCTATTTAGGTCATTCATTGTTACTTGAAACAGTGGGAGAACCACTGAAATCTACGATCAGAAAGAGACAAATCAATACAGTAAAATGTGGACAAAAACTCATAATTATTCAGTGTTATAGTATAATCTAAACAGCTCAAAAAATATGCATGTAAAATTTTTAAACAAAAACTGACTCGTTTTATATCCAAACTATATATTTTTATTCATTCATTTCACATACCCAAAATGAATATGATGTCTGATAGATAAATTATCATATTATTTCAGAGAGAGCTACTGGATAATATATTTAGCCTATTTTCTAGGAATGTAAAGGAATAAACAGTGAAATGTGATGGCGAGAGGGTCACAGGGAGAAGCAGACTCCCCGCTGAGCAGGGAGCCTGATGCAGGACTCAATCCTAGGACTCTAGGATCATGACCTGAGCCGAAGGCAGTTGCTTAACCAATTGAGCCACCCAGGGGTCCCTGATGGTACCACTCTTAAACTGCCCTGCAGGAGAAATGTTTTCCTTTTTTCACCACAATAATGACATTC
Organism: Spilogale gracilis; assembly: GCA_004023965.1. Lineage (NCBI taxonomy): Eukaryota > Metazoa > Chordata > Mammalia > Carnivora > Mephitidae > Spilogale > Spilogale gracilis. The sequence continues at coordinate 69,090 of PITA01006564.1, forward strand.
TTTTAAGTTTTTATTTATTTGAGAGAGACAGTGAGCAGTAAGTCACAAAGTATGTTCACAGGAAAGCAAACTTCCCTATATGGCATTTAGAACAAAAGATGTCAAACTGAGTTCCCACAGAACAGATAGATGACTCAATAATATGATTTTAAACTGTTCTGGCTCAAGTGACTGTTACCATCATAAAAAAACAAACTTTTTTTTTTTTTTAAATAAGTTCCATGCCCAATGTGGGATGACTCTGGGATCAAGAATCTCGTGCTTTACTGACTGAGCCAACAAAGCACCCCAAAATAAATCTATAATTATATAAATAAACTATGAGGATATTCATTGACGCATATTAAGAATTACATATACTTAAATTTATAACTTTATTTTAATTGTATATATATTCACATGGCATTTAAAAAATTATTCTGGTCATATTCCTATAGAAGGGTAATGAGATGAATTTCGTATCTCATTTTGCCCTCAGTCTCTAGAGTTTGGTCTATATAGTACTCTCCCCTCAGTGTAATTTTACTTGTGCTTTTAGAAGAATTTGGCAGCACAATTCCATTCTCATGTTTAGGCATAACAGATAAGTCACTTGAGACATTCTGTATTAAAATCTTGTAAACTTACTACCTAGAGACTACAGGGACCCAGAATGGAAACAAGGCATACTGAAGATAAATACAATCCATGTTTTACCATTTTTTCCAGTGGCCCAGATGACTTTCATAGGCAGTTGCATAGTAACACAAGAGAGAATTTACTTTAGGGATTTCACAAAAATAAATTTTTCTTACTATGGTAAACATATTTTGCTGTTCTTAAATATGTTTTTCTACTAATACATGCAATTTATTTAAAACATGAAAAGGAGAAATAGTTTTCACAGGATGTTTTTCCTTATGTAGTTTAAGATTAATACATTAAAAACAAAGGTAAAAAATAAGTTCGGATAACAATTTAAATATTTTATTTATTTATTTATTTATTTATTTATTTATTTATTTATTTATTTGTTTATTTATTTATTTATTTTGAGGAAGAGGAAGAGAGACTGTGATTGAGCAGGAGTGGGAGTGGGATGTGGGGAGCGCAAAGCAGAGGGAGAGGGACAAGCAGGCTCCATGATGAGTGCAAAGCCCTACTTGGGGCTCTATCCAATGACCCTGAGATCATGACCTGAGCAGAAATCAAGAGTCAGATGCTCAACTGACTGAGCGACCCAGGTGCCCCTGGATAACAGTTTAGAAGAATGAAGGAAAGAAAGGAGACACATGGACTTATAGGATTCCTTTAAGCATCTGGAACATTCAGTTATTCACTTTTCTGTTCATGAGTTTCCCTCATGAAGAGGTTAATTGTGAAGCTAACAAATCTTAAACTTCAGGCCCCTAAGAGGATCTTAGCTATACATGTGTTCTCATAAAACTTGCAAAACAAGATGTTTCAATACAATCAATTAGGATCATTATTTCCTTCCATTGCCTCTTCCACTCAATCCTATCTCCCCTTGTATTGAGTAATACTATAGTGGCCACAAATATTTTTGAGATGTAGCAAAGAGGAAGCTAAGTGGAGGATATAATTTAGTTTCGATATAATGAAACATATTTAAACTTGGTTCACAGCCACTTTTGGGTATAGTTGTGTTATTACTGGTCATCCCAAAGTAAAAATGCTTCCCGGAATACACTCACCCAGCCTGTCATGGGATGACAGGGCACCTCATTATGTGAACTTGTATTACAAACATCCCACAAATGTGGGTGTGCACAGGAGAAAGAGCAACTTTTTGCTCATTTCCTTTATTTCATTTTGCTTTGCAACATATGTCAGTCAGCTTCTCAAAATTCATAATTTCTTGTGACTATTTTGATTCTAAATATATATTTACTTTTGAGTTTCCTTTCATATTTATGGTTTTGTTTTCTTTCTTTAGGAAGAATCTACTAAACTGCATAAGCTGCAGTTCCTGGGCCCACACTCCCTACTAAAGTTCCAAAAATGTATAAGTGGTTCAAATTCTGAACCTAAAAAAATCATACACAATAAAGTTCTTCACAAAACTTACATTAAATTTAAGTAAATAGATACTCATTTATAGTTAAGCTATTCATTAAAAAGCTATACATAACTTAATATTATGTAAGTCATGAGTGACCAACCATAGCAAAAAGATCACCAAGTTGAAAATCAGGGAGAAAAAGAATGATTTCCAATATAAGATCTGCAAGGAATTAAGGGGGAAAAGCGAATCTTATAAAAATGAAGAACTATACTTATTCCTCTTTCCCTTGAGACTGTTACATATTTATGATTATATTTATACCTGTATCAGACACAGTACTTAAACATATTCACTATGAAAGTTTTTATTAAGCAGGCACGAGGGCATGGATTAATGTTTTGGAAGATAAGGTAACATTATAGTATAACTACTCATAACTAATAATTAAACTAGAAATCACAAATTTAATAATAATAATAATGCCCTTCAAACTGGAGATGAGAAGTGCAACTTTTATTGAACTATACTCCCCAAGTTGAAAAATTCAAGACACCTCATCCTGTCTCTACATATTTAATTATGTATTTCTACTTTACCCACATTTTGTGGATGCTTTTACCTCCTAAGCACACTCACAAAGACACACGCACATACAACTGAAAGTTTAATGTAGCTACCTAAATAAAAAATAAATTCTACTGAAACAAGATATTAAAACAGTTTCAGCTTTAATTGAAATTCTGAAGGCTAAAAATTAAACATTTTCAGATACAGGATGCTAAAACCATATATTCAGGACTTGTTAAGTGGTCAGTTAAAGCTATCCTGAGGCATTATGAGCCCATTTCTCACTTCCAGCTGTACAAGAGCAGATAATGAGAGCATGAGGGAGGACTGCTCTGCATAGAGTCCTCAGAACACTTTGCATCCCCTTCTACCCTACACTGGAAAGAAGCTTACTTAAGAGCACTAAATTGAAGGAGGAAAGGGTGTGTCTGAGAGAAATACTTAAAAGAGATTCATCTCCTACAGTTTGAGAAATACAAGAATGGCTCCCCATTTAAATTGGAATCTGCAGGCATGAAATTTTGTCTGGCTAGAGGATTAGATTATCTCACGATGAACAATCCCCACGAGAACTACATGGAGAGCCAATGTGACCCCAAAGAGGAGTAGAATGGCAAAGCCCAGGAGCTGGAAAGGCAGCTAAGAGCATGGCCAACGTTAGCAAAATGGTCACCAGTGGTCCCTAAGAGGAACTGCCCCAAAATCCCAAAAATGTCCCATGAGATCAGTAATCACGCATCTCTCAGACAGTAGCAGTGCAGATTAGAACTGTAACAGTGAAATCAAATATACACAGCTTTGTCTGATGGGCGGCCACAAACAGCAACCAGGGAGTGGAAGAGGAAATGAGGTGACAAAGTGTTGGGTACTATACTTTCCTCTGGTCCCTGGCATCTGTCAAGTGTGAAACAGGCCTGACTTGGCAGAGAAGAGAAGTTTCAAATGATATTACACTGGTCAGGACTTTTTAATTTCTGAAATGAGACTGGTGTTGTGACTCAAAGGAAGTACCAAAGCTCTGAGATCTGACCAAGACTTCTTCTAAGGCAGGAGTGAATAGGTACATAGATTTGTGGGAGCTGAGGAGAGGGGGTCTCAGTGGGGTACAATATGATCTTATTATAGGACTTTCATATAATAAAGATTATAAATATTTTCTTTAACAAGTCTGAAACCATCTAGAATTTGGATTTCCTGAATATTGTTATTTTTTTTCACATTGCATTATTCTGCTTTCAGAGTTCCCATGTTAAACTACATTAGAATACCTGTGAAATATATTTGTATACTTTCCAATCACCTAAAAACTTTCTAGATAACTACAGTTTAGAGTGTATCATCTTATCCCATTGGACCTTGAAGTTATAATGTGTCTGAAATGCAGGACAGAACTCCCTGGGATTAAGAGAGTGTCATTCTTAATTCATCATTCTAGACGTCCTCCTTCACCATTCATTGGTAATGAGCATTTGTCTTTTACCTATATTCTCTATCTCAAGTAAGTGCTGTATCATTTAGAAGACATATTTGCTACTGGCATGACATTACAGACTGGGCAAGCTCTAAGGCAAAAGCTTTTTGCAACCCTGCTTGGCCGGATGCTTATTGTTTATAAGGAGGCATATTAAATGTCACGCAAAGTGACTTTGGTTCTTTCTAAACGCTAAAAGAGGGAGATGCTTGCTTCTCTGTGGAAAATTTTAAAGCCATCAGCAAAAAAAAAAAAAAAAAAAAAAAAAAATTTGTCCTGGACTGACACATGAAATTAACTTCTACTCCCATTATAATGAACAGACCCACTGCCCAGCTGCTAAATGTCTACTGTCTGTAGAGTGACACTGTAGAGTGACACTGAAAAAAAAATCTGACTTGTGTCAATCTACAGGTATTATGAGAGTCAAAACAAGACTCCCTAACAGCTGGAAAGAGGGCAGGGGAACCCCAGGGAGTTCAACATTTTTTTGTAACACAGTTAAAAGAAATCAATGGCTACTTCCCCCCAGGCAATAAAATGCCAGCAGCACTAGGAAGATACCATTTGCTCCGGAAAACATGAGACCATAGGAATTCTGCCAAGTGACCTGGAAATATGGGACTATGACCAGAGGCCTTTGAAGAGAGCATCCTACATTAGCTTCTCGCAGCAGAATCAAATATGCAGCTATAGTTCCCCTGTGCATATTCCATCCTTGACATGTCATCTATCTCCTACATAAAAAAATCTTTCTTCCTTTTCACATAGTCTTATTCCTGACTTATGTGTCCCCACCCCTATTTACCTTCTCTCACCCCTAATATTATTTTTAAAAATCTTACTGTAAAAATGATAGATTTCAACTAGGAAATATATGCATATATGTGACATATTTCAGCTAAAATAAATACCACTTAAAACACCACTATCCACATTTACCATTATTTACATCTTGATCCATGCCCTGCCAGTTTTTTTTGCATATTCATAACACAATACTTCTGACTGTAAAATCATAGTTTATATGCTTTTGTAAACTACCTCAATCTCTTAAGCAATTGCTTAGCAAAGACAGACTGCTGGATAGCTGGCTAAACAAGTGAATGATAAAAGCTTACAAACTGGAATCTGGGGAGGCAGGCAGATCTTTCTCAGAAAAAAACATATGCTAATCGTACCAGATGCCCCTCCATGCAATTTCTGTCAAAAGTGTGACTAACTAGCTCCTCAAAATATTTGCATAAATAGTAAAGTTCCCATGGAATCAGAGGGAAATTAATTAATCTAGTTAAAAATTTCATTTTTGGGAGAAAAAATATGAGATTAATATGTAAATAGTGGACATGCAAATGTAATTATAGTCACAGAGGTAAAACGTCATGTAAAATTTGTAAAATTTGCAGACTTGTATGAAAATAAAAACAACAAAATCTTTCATCCGAAATAGCTGCACTGTCTACTTCATTCATAATTTATTATGCTTTATGCATCAACATCTATCATTTGTCTTTAGGTAAGCCAAGAAGATCTACACAGGCTCTAAGAAGTGATTAAGACACAATTCCTGGGGCGCCTGGGTGGCTCAGTTGGTTAGGTGACAGCCTTCGGCTCAGGACATGACCCCGGAGACCCGGGATCGAGTCCCACATCGGGCTCCCTGCTCTCCCTCTCTCACTCCCCCTGCTTGTGTTCCCCCTCTCACTGTGTTTCTCTGTGAAATAAATAAAATCGTTAAAAAAAAAAAGACACAATTCCTGTCATCTTGGAATTTGTAACCCAAATGAGGAGACTTCTTTAGCTCTGATTTTTATGACCATATACTGGCCAAAATACAAGGAAAATATGGAAGAGAGATCATTCAAAATCCAGGCTATCTCTATCATACAAACCATCCAAATCTTAGGAAATTTTTATTTGGTTTATAGTGGGTCCCCTTCCCCTATCATTCACTCTACTTTGTTTATTAAAGATGAGGCACCTAGTCAGTTTTCTTCCACAGCCTGCCAACATGTTAGGCTGCTTTAACAAAGGCGTAACTCATCCACATAGAGCTTCTCAGTTCCTTGACCTCTTTGTCTCCAGTGATCTGGAGATTACTTCTGGACCATTTCAGTCACTTCTCTTATAGTCATTCCTTGAAACTTGGTCATCCTCCTCCAGAGTCAGGAAGTTAAAAACCCCAACCATCAACTGTTCATTTTCCAAACGGTATGTTCAAAGTCTTCTAGATGACTTTTTTCAACCATCATAATCACCAATCCACTCATTCCTCCATGTCTCCCAGTCCATATGTCCTCTCCATTATTCGCTTTCCTCCCTATTCTCATGCACTCTCACCTCTAGCCATTTGAGTCCCTCAAATGTGCCATGAATTCTCCACCTCAGAACCTCTGTGCATGCTATCTCCACCACTGGAATACTCACTCCTTTCCTTCCTACTTTATACCTATTCATTCTTCATATTCTAAAACAAGATTTTCCTCTTCATGGAAGCCCTTTCTAACAGGCTTAAATACTGTATTATTGGCTCTCACACCTAGTACAAATTCTACTTCATTATTACTTGCCACATTTGTGATTTTTTTTTATTCAGTTGTAGGATTTTCTTTTTAAATGATTATCTCAATAAACTGTAAGGTCTGGACACCAGGATCTACTGATTTTTTTTTTTTTGGTTTAGCATTTTAGATCTTATTCCTAAGAATGTCTAACACATAGTAAAGAAACAGTAAATATGGGGCGCCTGGGTGGCTCAGTTGGTTAAGCGACTGCCTTCAGCTCGGGTCATGATCCTAGAGACCTGGGATCAAGTCCCACATCGGGCTCCCTGCTTGGCAAGAAGCCTGCTTCTCCCTCTCCCACTCCCCCTGCTTGTGTTCCCTCTCTGGCTGTGTTTCTCTCTGTCAAATAAAATCTTTTTAAAAAATAAAAGAGAGACAGTAAATATTAATGATGTATAAATAAACAGGGAAAGTGTACAAATAAGAAAGGAGGAGTAAAAAATGAATGGGGACTACCCTTGATGTAACTTGGTTTACTTCCTTCTTCAGTGGCCACATATATATGAGGATATTCTGATTAATCAATTAAGAGGCTTCTGTAAGAATCAGCTAAGACAAAACACATCTGAATAAGAAGGGCCTCTGTCCTCATTGGTTACTGGATGAGAACTGAGCCTAGATTCTAAAAAATTCAATACTTGTTGGATTGACAAAAATGGGATTACTCATTAAGTTATCAGATAGGTAAAAATCAAGTTTATATTATATATATTTTATATATCATTATATAACATAATATGATAAAATCTGAACTATAGGCCTTGAGTGAAGTAATCAGTCAAGTAAAAACAGCCCCAAGTATACAGGAAAAAAAAAAAAAGTGGATTTTCCTGGTGGTCAAATAAGTACAAACCTAAAGGGGATATCACACTAATGTTACACAGAAAATCTGCATAAATACACATAGAAGAGTATCTAGTAGCACCTTGACTTAAGTCTTTTTTTTAAACAGCTGTGAAAAAAAACTGTCATGAAAGTAAAGATTTATTATTTATTTTTGACAGCAAAGATTTTAAAAACTAGAGTAAAATTTCAAACAAATAGACTATTTTATACTTTGATAGTTCTGGTCAGATGAAAATTAGGTTACCTGAGAGTAAAATGTAAGAAACTTTTTGTGTATTAGTTGTCATTAGAAGTCTTTGTAAGCTATGTTAACTCAAATCCCCTGCTTAATAAAGAATAGTCCTATGAAGGAGCTACTCTTATGTGACAGGCTGAGCCCCACAACAGGAAGAACTCAAGCAATGGAGGGAGCTGGATCAGGTTGCTCTTCAGCAGGTGGGACCTCATTGTACATGGGTCTCCTTGGTTCTAAGATATGAAATCATAGCACCATAGGATACCTGCAAGACTCCAAAACCTCTAGGCATCTACACCTCCTCATGACATAGTGGGGTAGACTGAGATCTTTTCCATTTCCATGATTCTATATTTGGTTCTGGAATTCTTAAAGCTTAGGTGGACATGAAGTACATCTAACCCAAGGGCATTTCCCCAGTCTGATATTCTAAAAAAAATATTTAGGTATAAAACACAAACAAGCATATGGGATTATATATGCCAAAAATACATTGTGCAAGGATCTTTGACAAAATGCACACACCCATACCAGAACCCAGATGAAGAAACAGAACTTGACCAGCACCCAGAACCTTTCCTCGCCTCATCTCCCACACCAGAGCAGCCACTATCCTGACTCCTAAGAGCATAGTTTAGCTGATGCATGTACAAAAGAAATAATACAATGTGTACTATGCTTTGGTTTTATCTTATTTCTGGAACACATTCCATTCACGTGGTACTGCTCTGGGGGTCTGGTGTACCAATATCATTAAGAGATGAAAATTTGTTAAAATGAATGCATGGGTAGATGAAAAAACAAATTAGTATGAAACGTTTTTATTTACTGCTAAAGAGCTAATTAAACTGGGGCGCCTGGGTGGCTCAGTTGGTTAAGCGACTGCCTTCGGCTCAGGTCATGATCCCGGAGACCCGGGATCGAGCCCCACATCAGGCTGCCTGCTCAGCAGGAAGCCTGCTTCTCCCTCTCTCACTCCCCCTGCTTGTGTTCCCTCTCTGGCTGTGTTTCTCGCTGTCAGATAAATAAATAAAAAATCTTAAAAAAAAAAAAAAAAAAAAAAAAAGAGCTAATTAAACTTACAAAAGCTTATGGTGACTGATGCATTTAATGACCCCAACATAAACAAAAAGTAGCTAATATCAAAGGTAGTTTAAGGTTTAGTAATACCCAAATGCCAGAATTTAGTCTTGTACCCTCTTCTTTACTAATACTTGCTATTTTTTAAATGCTTGCCTCTCCCAAGTGTCTTTACTTCTCTCTAACTGTTCTCTACTTGCCAGCCATACAGGCCAGTCTCTGCTCTTCTGGGTCAAAATAAAATCAACAATAACATGTAAAAGAAAAGAGAAAAATACTAAGTTATATCCTTAAATCATGGTTAGGGAAAAATCAAATTTTCAAAAAGTCACATAATTGAGTTTGTAGAACTCTTATTTCAAAATCCAAAAAAAAATTATGCCAAATTTCCAAATGCAAATTTAAAATCAACACACAAACAAGGAAACATCAGCCCTCCATTACAATATAAAATTTAATTTCTTGGAAACATTCATCATGCATTCTTTATAAGGATATCAAGCTCATAACAGCTGTCAAATTTACTAGTATTTTAGAACAAAGATAACCAAATCCAAACCATTAGGAAGGAATAAAGAAAAAATAAAGAAGAAAGGGAAGGATGGCTTCTGTTAAGACAATGATGTATTGGAGGACCACCTAAAAAATACTTTTTGTATCTCTAATGCATACTGGGAAGAGCTGTAATATTTGATGTACTAATGTTTCATTCCAAAGATAGATAAAAGTCAACTAAACACAAATATTAAGGTCGATTTACTTAGGGATTAAAATAATAAAAATTTAAAAACTTATTATAAATGGCACTAATAGAACTAAGAACTTTACCTATCAAAGGCTCCATGTCCAATGGAAAAATGCTATGCAACTATTCTATACTAAAATTCTATCACAAACCTAACAGTGACTGAACGTTTCCTTTTTGAATACTCTGTTTTAATATGAAAATAATAAAATATTATTTCCAAATTAATAAACAACAGAATACAGCATAAGACTATTACAGAGAAGTCTGCTCCTTTCTGGCTTGGGGAATTCCTTTCTATTTGCTTATTATGTCTAAATTCTTATCACTGTTCAGGTTCTGTTCAGGTTCTGTGGAGGCAGAAATTAAGACTGTGTGGGGTGCAAGATATTTTAAGGGATCAATACTTATAAAAGAATGGGGAGGGAAGAAAGGTCAGATGGAGTGTGAACATAAACTATGATGCAAGTCCAACAATGCCCTAACTGGACCTTGGGAGAGCCAGCTCTCTGCAAGCCTATGGTTGACTGTTAGGGTCTCTACTGACTAACTGCCCCACATCTGGCCATGAAGGCATTCCTTAGAGGGGGATCTGAATGGCCTATCTCCGTGTCTGCCATAGTTCTTTAATAGCACATGGGCTTAAAAAATGGTTAAAAGGTTGGAGAAGGTAGGTAGCCTAAGAGAAACAAACACATTTATAAATTACAGTTACTCTAGGGTAAGTTCCCATAGGGATTATCTGCTTGGGGCACCTGGGTGGCTCAGTCAGTTAAATGTCTGACTCTTGATTTCAGTTCAGGTCATTGTCTCAGGGAAATGAGAATGAGACTCACAGGGCTGGCTCCATGCTTGGCATGGAACCTGTTTAAACTTTTCTTTCTCCCTCTCCCTCTGTCTACCCCGCCCCCATGCATTCTCCTTCTCTCTCTCCCTCCCTTCTTCCCTCCCTCCCTCTCAAATAAAGAAGTAAATAATGAACTAATATAAATATATAAAAAAGGAATTATCTGGCCAGGGACTGCTGCTTTTACAGATGAGGACACTGAGGTCCACGGTAGCAGAAATCTGCCTGGTCACATAGAACGAGAAAAAAAAATGTTGTGTTTCACAGGAAAACCTGCCCTTGGCCTGAATGTAGTTGACTCCCATTGGGATATGGAGTGATGGCACCAACCTGTTCAGGGTCTGGAGACAAATAAAGGCCTCCTAATGACAGGTCTGATTTATGGAACACCTTTCTCTAGGGCAGCCACTGGGCACTTGGCCGGCAGGGTCTAATTAATCCATACCATCTCTCTGTGAAATAGGTAGGTCACAAAGTGCATTACCTTAAATTAAGAGTCAGAGAGAATGAAATGCAAAGGAAATTTCTGTAAATTTCCTATAATCATTTAGTAAATTAAGGAAGTACCAGTAGAAGACCAGGTCTCAGGTCCCTGTTGACTATATTTACTGAAGCAAATATTCAGTTTTATTGCTAGCTGTATTTAAGCTTAAGCTATGTTTCTTTTCCTTTCCTTCCTTCCACCTCTTTTGTATGATGCTTCTAGACTAAAAATGGAAAATGAGATACACTGTATATTCTTTCTTTTCAGTGCAAAGTTAGTGAGTGATATGGCCAATTACAATTTACTGTTAGTTTTGTACTTCTAGTATGTTTGTTTCCCTATTTCAAAGAGCATCTTTGGTCAAAACTGAAATTTTCGGGGCGCCTGGGTGGCTCAGTTGGTTAAGCAACTGCCTTTGGCTCAGGTCATGATCCCGGAGACCGGAGATCAAGTCCCACATCGGGCTCCCTGCTCGGCGGGAAGCCTGCTTCTACCTCTCTCACTCCCCCTGCTTGTGTTCCCTCTCTGGCTGTGTTTCTCTCTGTCAAATAAATAAAACCTTAAAAAAACAAAACAAAACAAAAAAAAAAAACACTGAAATTTTCTATGAAGGGAATGAATCATGGGATGCAGTCAGCAGTGAACCTGGGTTTGAATTTTGCTCTGCTCCTTATTTGCTGGAGCAACTACTGAGTTTCCTTTTCTATGTTTATTTGAGAAAAGATGATAATGCTTTATAGGGTAACTGCAAGAATTAAATTAGATTACATACATAAAACCTTCCATCACAGAATAAAGCTAAATGCTTTAACTGTTTTAACAGACAAGGAAGAACAATATGTTATTTTAATGTATTGAGTTTTCTATTAATTCTAAATAAACTGCTTTAAAAACAGAATGAGAAAAATACACATATTTTTATAAATTAAGTTAAAACTGGTAATTCTATTAATTTTTCTAAATTAATGAATGTATTAACTCATTTTTAAAATGTATAAGCTTTTAAAATTCAAATCCCTAATTTATTTCAGTGCTTTTCATCTTTTGATTTCCAGTCCAATACTGAATAAATTATAGTGCGGTTATGAGTAGCCCACTTGTACCATCTTTTTTCCTTTTCTACTTCAACAGAGGTGTCCAAAATCCTCAAGTAATCTCTATTTCTCACTCTTCATTTTGCTAAAATCATGAAGAGATCTCTAATTTGTCATTTACCTTACTTAAAATTGGAAATTATAGTAAATGATTTAATTCAAACATTCTTCAATTAAAGTCAAAATAAAGTCATCAAAGTTTTGCTGTATCAAAGAAGGGTAAAATACACAGTGCTCTATGACTGTAAAATATCTGAATGAACTCATTACTTTCCTTAGAGGAATAAAATGCTCTTGGTTTCACTATCTTCTACCATCTGCCAGTTTCCCTAAATACACTTGCATCCGATGACCTATAATCAAGAAAACAGAATAAAAGAGGGTACTGGGAAATCAGTCAATGCTCATCCAACATCTAGAAACTGACTTTCTAAATTAAAGTGAATAGCAGAATGGAAGAGCGAAGATTTTAAACACAACTCATATGTGTTATTTTACCCCATTCATGACATTTATTTGGCAATCTCAAATCCAAGAAACAGTCTGTATACACTAATTTTTTCCCACCTACCTCTTATCATACACAGACAAGAGAAACTATTTTAAGTGGGTGTAATGGTTTAGTTTCAGGCATTTTAAAATCTTCCACCACCTGCACAGGAAACTCTGACTGAAAACCAGGCAGGGCCCCTCAGAGCAGCACCCAGGACATGGCAACATGCCCGAGGGTTGAGTGTGGTTATAAGAAGGTCACATGAAATCATCAGTGAGAACACAGTCCTCCCAATAAAAGGCACATGACACCTTTCTTGTCAATAGAGGTTTGCAGCCAGATTCAGGTTGTTTCTACCTTCTGACAGTCCTAGGATGCAACACTCTGATACAGTGTTGAATTCAATTTAATACTGACACTACTTCATGGGTGCCTATTATGAATCAGGCACTTGTATTAGGGGTACTGAGGACAGAAAGCTGAGGAAAACAATCCCTAATCTCAAGAAGTCCCACAGATCAAGAAGAAAAAACATGAATAAACAACATCATATGATGAGACAACTACCAAAACAGTTCCACATTAAGTACAGATGAAAGAGAAAACAACTTTACCACAATGCATAAAAGTGGTAAAGTGTGAGCTAGGCATTAAAGAATAAGCAGGGGCTTTCCAGTTAGACAATGACAGACAAAAGTATGTCATGATAAACAGTATAAAGTCAAAAAATGTATTTGGAATGTTTGGAGAAGGACAAATAGTTTAATGTGACTATGAACAATGACCTCAAATATGAGCTGAGGAGAATCATAAAGAGCTGACAAATCAGTCCTGTGCTGAGAAGTTAGCATGTCCTGCGGCAGAAAATGTGGGTTTTAATTAGAAGACTAAGGAAACACATTTTTGTTGGTAAGGCAGTATGATACAGTGGTTAACTGTGCAGATTCTAAAGTGAAACTGCCTGGGTTCAAATACCAACTTTACACTCAGGAGGTCTGTGACCTGGAGCAAGCTCCTTGACCTCTCTGTGCTTCAATTTCTTCTTCTATACAATGAGGATTTTTAATAGAACCTACTTCATGGAGCTGTTGAGAAGTTTATGCATTAAAAAGAACAGTGTCTGGCATGTAATAAGTGGTGGCTATTGTTATTTGAGAAAAATACAGATATTATGGAATAGGAAACCAGAAAAGGAAAAGATTAAAGACATTTCAATTAGGAGGCTAATGAAAACTGTATCTGTAAAAAGTAAATGGACTCGTGAAGATATTTATCTGTATAAATATCCAAATACAATAACCATGTACCATATAAATAACACATAATACAAATATATGTATACATAAAAAGTTACTATTTATACATTCCAAATGAGATGTGTGCATGTGTGTGTGTGTGTGTGTGTGTATCTGTCCATCTTCAAATCTCTTAGGCAAGCTAAGAGACATGCCAGGTTACAACTTACAAACACAAACATACTCCCCATAGACAACCTAGTGGATATTATACGTATAATTGGAATTTAAAATTTAGTAACTTGGTGGTGCCTGGATGGCTCAGTCATTAAGTGTCTGCCTTCAGCTCAGGGCAAGATCCCAGGGTCCTGGGATCGAGTTCCACATCAGGCTCCCTGCTCAACGGGAAACCTGCTTTTCCCTCTCTCACTCCCCCTGCTTATGTTCCCTCTCTCGCTGTGTTTCTGTCAAATAAATAAAATCTTTTAAAGAAATAAAGTAAAATAAAATTTAGTAACTTGGAAAGTAGATGACTAAAAAGAATGAATGCTTCTTTCTCCTTTGTATATTAGGGGACTCACTCAGAATGAGGGACAAGGAAAATTATGCACTCCTTCCATTGCAGTCTTTCAGTCTTTGTTTCTAAGTTCAGCAGGAATAGAGGAAGCACATTCTGCTCCCATCTCTTTCTGCCCACAAAGTCCTATTTACTGGAAAAGCTTCAGAAATCTTTACCCTAAAATCCATTTAAAATCCCCAAATTCTATTTCTCAGAAAAATTATATTACTCTTCAGTCTAGAAATAACATCCAGGCCTCAAAGTGCTCTAGTGTCATTATTTCTAAAAATAAACTGAGCAGTTCAAAGGCTTGAGGTCAGTTTTAAATAACGTGCTTCAGCAACTATATAAGCAGTGGCCCCACTCCACCCCACTGTCGGCAGTGGGTTCCCCAAAAAGCCAGGCCTGCTTTTCCTCTTCTCTGGTGGGCACATGTGCCTCTAAGCCAGAAGAGATGAGCAAAGTCCCTCCTTCTTTACTGATTTTATCCAAAGAGAACAAATGAAGAAGTGAAGCTCCAAATCCAACAGTTTTTCCAAATGACATCTCAACCTATCCCCAAGATTCTGTCAATGGTTACTTGGGCCCACCATCATGTGTAAGGAGTCCCTGATACACCATACATCATTTGAACAGACATACATAATGTACATTCCAAATTTTAAAAAAGAAACTCATAAACCTAGAGGACAGATATAGGTCTATAAATTATGAAAACAAAAACAAGTAATATTGTAAAGTGTTTAGACTTTTTTTTTTTTAAAGATTTTACTTATTTATTTGACACAGAGAAATACAGCTAGAGAAGAAACACAAGCAGGGGGAGTGGGGAGGGAGAAGCGGAGAAGCAGGCCTCCCACCGAGCCAGCAGGGAGCCTGGTGAGGGGCTTGATCAGGGACTCTGGGATCCTGATCTGAACCTAAGGCAGATACTTAACAGCTGAGCCCTACAAGTGCCCCTAGTGTTGAGACATTTTAATTTTATGTCACTATAGTCATGAAAATTAACCATTAGAATAAAAATAGATATCTTTGGAAACTAGGAGATATAAGTATTTTCTCATATTTTCTTTGAAAGTTGTAATTTAAAAAGATAAATTACATAAATGAATGATGAATGAATATGAAATCACTAAAATATACTGTACTTGATTCTCCGCAACATCTTTGACAGTAATATTTAAAATAACTTTCACCTTGAAAGTAATGAAAAATTTATCAAAATATTTTCAAATAACTAAGTCCAAATAATTGAGATTTATGTACATGAAAAGGTACATTCTGGTACCTCTGTCATGTCAGTCTCTGTAGGTTTTCTCAATTATCTGTAAAAACTTCCATAACTAATGGTACTAAAGAGAATAGTTACTTTTCTTCTTTTGCAAACAACAAAGCTAAAATCTTAAATTATTTTTCTAAATGCCATAATAATTCTAATATTTTTGGGAGAATCTCTAATTTTCTTAAAAGAGGCTTTTTATTGCCCTTTTGAGAAATTTACCTTTAAATTTAAGAAGGAAGTACACAACTTACTTCTGGAATCATTTTCTTCCCCAAGTAATTACGAATTGGGGGAATTAAATCTGCAAAAATTTTGAGCTACAAACCAAGTATTTTATAAAACAATATATAGTTTTACTATAATCATTGAGAAAAAAAACTTTCAACCCTGATTTATCACTAAAGAATGATTCTCATCCATCCTGGTTAGTGTGAAATTTTATGCCACAAGTTTTAATGCAAACATATTAAGCTCCTCACTGAATTGCTCAAATGATTTTTCCCTTAAATTTCCCTTAAGAAAATAACATAATTGGAAGGAAAAAAAAAAAAAGAAGAGAGTCACAACATAAAAATTCACCTGGGAACTAGCCAGGAGTACCAGTGTTCTCTTTGATTTTGTTTCTATTGTGACCTTTCCTAATCTGGCACAAGAAATTATTAATGATTCTTCCCTGTTTCTGGCTTTCCCTCACTTGATGGAAATAAGTTCATCAGTCCTCACATTAGATTTTCAGCCATTATTTTTTTAAGATTTTATTTATAATTTCTCAGAGAGAGAGAGAGAACAAGCAGGGGGAACAGTGAGCAGAAGGAGAAGCAGACTCCCCACTGAGCAGGGAACCCTGGGCTCCCTCCCAGGACTAATCATGATGTCAGCAAAGGCAGATGCTTAACCGACTGAGCCACTAAGGTGCCCTTCAGCCCTGTGTTCGTTCTCAAAGGGGAAGAAAATTTATCTCAGAGCCAGTAATAATTTTTTATGTTCCTAGCTAATTGGTTACAAATCATTGCTTAGCCACTATCAACAACAGTAACAAAACCTCTAACAGTACAATGTTTATACAAATGAGTGATATATAAATGTTTATTGACTGAATAAACATCAACTGTCCTGTGGTCATAAACCATCTTTTTTTTAAAGATTTTATTTATTAATGTGAAAGAGAAAGAGTGCAGGGAGGCAGGAAGGGACAGAGGGAGAAGCACACTCCCTGATGAGCAAGGAGCCCAATGTAGGACTTGATCCCAGAACCCTGGGATCATGACCTGAGCCGAAGGCAGATGCTTAACTGACTAAGCCACACGGGTCACCCATAAACCATCCTTTTAAGAGCAAGACAGGTCGTCATCAATCAAATCCAATTCAAATGGTTTAACCAACTAGGATGAAAAGAACTGACAGTCTAAAAAATTGTCAAAAATGGTATAACTACTATTCCCTTAGTTGTTTTCCATGAGTAGCTCCTTCCCATTATTCAGACCCCTGCTCAAATGTTACCAACACACCTTTTCTTACTACTCTTTCTCAAGTAGCCCCACCATCATCTTGTTAATCTGAATCACATCACCCTACTTCGTCTATTGTCTTGATAGCATTTAACACAATCTGAAATTATCAATGTGTTTATTTAATTACTTACTTAAAAGAAATCTGTTCCCATCTACCATTCTTTAACTCCCACTAAAATACCAATTTCTCAAAGGCAAAGAATTTGTTGTCATGTTTAACACGGTTTCTCCAAAGACTGTGTGCCAAGCACATAATGGGTGCTCAAAAATTATTAGTTGAATAAATGGCAAAGCTACTGCATAGGAATTGACATTAATTTGGTTTGAATACACAAAGTACCATGGTTAGGAAAGGGATAACATGGGAGAACATCCATGTCAAAATGACACATGAAACCAGATCAAGAATGGTAAGATGAACCAAATGCAGTTAAACCAAAGAAAAGAATGTTCAAAATGTGATGACCAGAGAAAACAACAGAAGATCCTGGTACAATTCAGCATGATTTATAACTCATCTCCAACACAACCTCACCTCCATTATTGAATCCATACTGGTAAAGGTGCTGATAAAATTCTGAGAGAACAAGAGGTCACAGGCGTAACCACCCCAGCCAATAAAATATATTGTTTGAATTCCTACAGCATCTGGCAAGAAATATATGGAGGTGTGTTCCAGGACATTTAAGGAATTTGTGAAATAATGGAAAGTGAACTCCCAGTTGTGAGAAGGTCCTCCTGCGCAGATCTCTGCCTATGCTAAACCCTAGTCCCATGTCTCCAGTTACTACCTTGGAAAAACTGAAGCAGAAGAGTAACTGGAAATATTATTATTACTGAATAACCAGAGTTTTATTTTCAAAGTGTCTACAGAATGGTTTCCCCAGCAACCACCTTATCCTTTCACCATGTATGAGGATGATGAGACCTCTCTCCTACCTTAAAATACCCAATTTTTTTCTTACTAATACTGAGTTATTTCCACATCAATCTTAGGCAGGCTTTAATTCCATTATATTTGTCATATTATTCATTGTTTTTACCATGCACCATGTATTGTGCTAAATGTATAAACTACTATGAAACCAAAATTAAAGAACTGCCGTTCTGTATATATTAGTTTCCCCACAGTCTTGTGACAGCTCCTCTCTAAATTCTCTATTTTTTTTTAAGATTTTATTTATTTATTTGACAGAAAGAACACAGCCAGAGAGGGAACACAAGCAGGGGGAGTGAGAGAGAGAAGCAGGCTTCCCGCGGAGTAGGGAGCCCAATGCGGGGTTCGATCCCGAGACTCCAGGATCATGACCTGAGCCGAAGGCAGTGGCTTAACCAACTGAGCCATCCAGGTTCCCCTAAATTCTCTATTTGATACCGGTAATAGATCACATAGGAAATAAAAAAGGGACTATTTGTGAATGCCCTGAGACTCAAAATCCTTAGACATAAAATGAGATTATTTTACTGCACTAAAGAAATTATTATTACAAACACAGAATAATTAAGATACAGGATTGTCTTGAGATTTACAACAGAAAGTATTTAATAGAGTGTTCTGTTTGCACAAGAACTCAAATGCCTCAAAGCAATTCACCATCACCGCTGTCACAAAACAAGATTCTCCTAAAGAATGGAACACTCTCCACTGAAATTAAAAAGGCATGGATTATCCATCACAACACTCTCTTCCAAAACTCAGACTGATAACCCTACGTGTTCTGCGTTATTTCCTAGGTTTAAGTATCTATTGCTCTACCAATAGTTCAGGACATGAAGATACATAATTTCTTATAAGATTAAAGCTAATTACACCTTTTAAATTGGAAAATCGGGTGGAAAAAAATCTGATGGTGGGAATAAAGGCAATGCCATCAGGATGAATTCATGCTCCTGGGCTACAGCCATTAGATGGCTACATATACATTTAAAAAGATTTATAGATGTTCCTAAATGGCTGGGGAAATCCCAATTACATCTGCCACACTACTTAAATGGGTGGTGAAGGAAATTGGCCAAATTACACAATGACTCTTCTGTGAAG
This sequence comes from Spilogale gracilis, assembly GCA_004023965.1. NCBI lineage: Eukaryota > Metazoa > Chordata > Mammalia > Carnivora > Mephitidae > Spilogale > Spilogale gracilis. The sequence goes on from PITA01006564.1 coordinate 88,149, forward strand.
CGTGGCCAATAAATATAATTCTGTTTTGTGTTTTAATAAATCTTCTTCCTACTCCTGAGAAAAGGACAAAGAAAAATAGCAACACATGAGAAGAATAAAGTCAACAATGAAAAAATTACATAAACACAACTTAAAATGCTTCTGAAGAAATCACTGAATAATTTAAAAGTCCTTGTTAAGTGTCTCAATCTCCAACCTCTTGTTATCTAAGAAAAGATTATTTCTATACTCAAAACTCATCATTCATTTCAGATGCCTTGTCTCTGCATAAGAATTTCTGTTGAAGAGACTTTGGACACAGATACAAACTGAGGGACTTGGAGGGAGGAGGGGTGGGGAGATGGGAAAGCCTGGTGGTGGGTATTGAGGGCACCTATTGCATAGAGCACTGGGTGTGGGGAATGGGGAATGAATCTTGGAACACTGGGAAAAAAAATTAAGTAACAATTAAAAAATTAAAATTAAAAAAAAAGAATTTCTGTTGACCCTATTTCTTCCATTTGTACACTAAAATACCAATTCAACCTGTCAGAAAAGGATGAAAAAAATAAAATAAAATAAAAAAATTTAGCCCTAATAAAATATATTCAAGATAAATAATATCAGACTCCATCAAAATAAAAAGCTTCTGCACAGCCAAGGAAACAAATAACAAAACAAAAAGGTAACCTACTGAATAGGAGAAGATATCTATGAATGATATATCTGACAAAGGGTTAGTATCCAAAATATAGAGAGAATTTCTACAAATCAACACCCAAGAAACCAATAATCCCATTTAAAAATGTGCAGATGACATGATCAGACGTTTCTCCAAAGAAGACATCCAGATGGCCAACAGACACATGAAAAGATGTTCAACATCACTCACCGTCAGGGAAATGCAAGTCAAAATTACAATGAGCGATCACCTCATAACTGTTAAAATGGCTAAAACCAAAAACACGAAAAACAAGTATTGGTGAAGACATGGGAAAAAAAGGAACCTTTGTGCACTATTGGTAGGAATGCAAACTGGTACTACCACTGTGGAAAACAGTATGGAGGTTACACAAAAAGTTAAAAATAGAACTATCCTATGATCCAATACTTACAGTACTATTTACCCAAAAAAGTACCAAAAACACTAATTCAAAAGGATATATGCACCTCTGTGTTTACTGCAGCATTATTTACAACAGCCAAGATATGGAAGTGACCCAAGTGTCCATGGATAAATGAATGGATAAAGAAGATGTCACACACACACACACACACACACACACAAATGTTCAGCCATAAAAAGAATAAAATCTTGCCATTTGCAACAACATGAATGGAGCTAGACAGTATAATGAACGATAAGTGAAATAAATCAGTCAGAAAAAGACAAATACCCTACGATTTCACTCACATACATAATTTAAGAAACAATAAGCAAAGGGAAAAAAAAGAGAGAGACAAACAAGAATCAGACTCTTAACAAACTGACAGTTACCAGAGGGGAGATGGGTGGTGAATGGCTGAAATTGGTAATAGGGATTAAGGAGTGCACTTGTTGGGATGAGCACAGCATGATGTATGGAATAACTATTACTGTACACCTGCAACTAATGTAACACTGTATATTAACTATACTGGAATAAAAATAAAATCAAGTAATATCAATTTGATAATATCCACTAAATAAAAATGTCTATAATCTTCAGTGGGTCAACTTTTTGAATACCAAATTTTGATAATTTACATTTACATGTGTTAATTGTGTTAATTCCTCTTGCACTAAATATTTATGGAAAACATGCATGCTACAAAACATAAATGTATACAACTACTATATTTCCTGAATACAAGTGTATAAATTTTATGTTATTCTTAGGAATATTATCTTCATTGACTATCATTTAAAACAAAGCTATCATTGACATATCAATACAACTTTCAGACTTGCTTATAATGATTTTCATCATCACAGGGTGACCTTTTACTTACTTCCTTATTTAGGCAGAAGCCCAGAGAAAATCATTTAAATTCCCTCCAACCACAGGAGATATGAAAAAATAAATAAAACGAATCTGCAGCAGCTGGCTATAAACTGGTTCTTGAGCTAACCTTCATACCGATATCATCTACAAAACAGAACAATGGGCAAGGAAGATTGCTAATAAGGGGCCAGGATAAGAAAGCCAAACCTAAACAATCTCTTTGGGTAGCAGTCCCTCCCAGTGTGGTTCCATTGTGTTGTCAGAAGCAACATTTGTAAAGTTTATGGGCTCCAAAGCTCCCGTAAAAAAATTCCTAGGAGACCAGCCTGGAAGTCAGGAGAGCCAAAGACAGACTTAGCTAGTTTGGCTAAATTCCAAAATGTTAATAGATTTTTTTTTTTTCCTGAGACTTCACTAATGTGAGTTATTTGAAGATAACCCAATAAAATACTGTCTTTTATTGGTAGCTTCAGTCAAGACCTTGCTAAAAATCAGGCAACTCACTTCCTGACATTCAAATACTCCTCTGTCTCTGATCTTTATAGAGAAAAATGGAAACATCAAGCAAAGGCAGCAGGTAGCAGAGGAGAAAATAATTAATGCCTTATTTCCTTTCTCCTTGAGACTAATTGTTACTCATAATTCCTATCCTCCAACTGGGATGGTTTTTGGAAAGTTAATGGGGTTCTACTGGAAATTTTTGCTTAGGACCTAAGAATTTAGCAGTTTCTCCAATGAATTTTAAGGTTGGATATGGTTATAACAAAATGTAAGCACAAAAATAAAACAAAATCCTATTATCAGTAAAATTATTTGCACCTGTCAAGATGAAAATTCTTTAGGGATTATTCAAAGAAAATGTTTCAGACTTTCCTACCCTAAGTAAGTAATATTTTAATACCTACTACCAATGAACCCAATTAGGAAGACATTATCTACTCCAAAACCCAAAGCTAAATGAAAATGAGTTTTAATGTATCCACTCTTCTTCACTTTTATTTGCCAAGCAAAACCCAAAATTCTCTTCCTCTATATACAAACCTCTCATGTTTGTTAGACTTTAAAAACCTTATAGGGAAGTAAAAGATGTATTCATTATCCACAGCAAGTATTTAGTTTATCTGGAGTTAGTGGATTAATCTAGGGGTGTAAGAATCAGCCAATCTGTCCAGAGAATGGAAATGCCATATGATATCAACCGACCTCAAACATTTGGAGTTTCCTGACCTCTAAACCAATGGAGCGTGGAGATACCTTAAGGTCTTCAGGAAAAGGAAGATCTAGTTTCTTACCCACTGCTGATTTATTAATGAAGCATTAATATAAGCCTTCACTAATGCTTTCAGCTCTTGTAATGAAGCTGCTCTTTAAGTGCCACCAATATATTCATATTTCGCGAAGTTAATAATCCAGAGTAAGAGGCAACCTGCAACCCACCAAAAACAAAAACACTCTATTTCTCAAAAAGTGGACATTTCTATAAATGAAAAGAACAATATCTGGATTTACAAGAGGATTTTACTTTGGGAATGTGGGTCACATGCTCATTATCCTCAGTGAGAAGGAGCTAGTGACATTCATTCTAATACTTCTCAAGGGAATCATCAAGATCTAGGGGGTATTGGGCACACAGCAGGATAGCACATCTCATCCACATATGATGAAAATAAAGTAATTTACCAGAACCTTATCAAAATTATCAAAATATTATTTTTAATAAGTTCATTCTCACATTGCTAAACTATACAACCTAGGGTGCAATTACATGTTGTCTTACACTGTGTTTAATTGGTTTGCCTATGTGTGTCCAGGTTTTTAACTAATTGGTAAGTTTCCTGAGTCCAGAAACTTTCAGAAAAATGCTTATCTAATATCATCCACAGCACAGGTACATAGTGTCCTACACATATTTATAGACTGATTCATGGATGGGTAGACCTTGATTAGCACATAGTTGATATAAAATACTGTTAAACGTAAAAATAAATTTCCAACTTTCTATTTAGAAACAGGATCTATCACAATGAGAGTCATCAAGAAGAATTCTTCATCTCACTGAAATGAAGACTTATTTCTGATTATCTCAAAATGAGAAAAATAGAATGTTCCTCCACATCAACCAAGATGAATGATAACTGACAATACTGTCATTTTGGATTTTGTGGGATGAGAACATAAATAAGAAGAATGATAAAATAAAGACAGAGAAACTAAATGGAAAAAAGGTATGAAAGGGCCAGGAGGAACCTGCAAATTAATTACTATCCAATCTCTACATTTCAAATCTTATCTATATATTGACAAGTCCAGATCTAGAGCTCCAACTCTGACCCCTCCCCTGAATTCCAAACTATATCCAAGGGTCAGCTCTCTATCTCTACTTGAATGTCTAAAAGGCATGTCAATTTAACATGTCCAAACTTAACTCTTGTTCTTTCCCTCCAAACGTATCATTCTTCAATGTTTCCTATTTCAATAAATAACCCTATCTTTCTAAGTTGCTCCGGCCACATTTCATCCCTGACTTTTCTCTTTCCCTCATACCTCATATCCAGTTGTCAGCAGCTCCTATGGGCTCTACTTTCAAATTATAACCAGAATCCAGCCACTTCTCACCACCTGCATTACAATCCCCAGGTCCAAGCCAACATTACATTTCTCCTTGATCAGTGAAATGGCTTCCAATTTGTCTCCCTGCTCTTGCCCTTGCTCACTTTAGTCTTTGTTCAACACAGCAGCCAGAGTAATCTCCCTGCAACCTAATCAGATAACATTATTCCCGCACACAAAATCTTCCCAAGGCTCTCCACCTCACACAGCATAAAGCCAAAGGTACCGCTATGGTCTAGGTGATCTGTACTTGCCCCAGCACAACGCACACTTTACCTCACTTCCTATTACTTTCTCTCCGACTCATCCTGCTCCAAACACACTGGCCCCCTTGTTGTTCCTTGAACATAGCCTGTATGTTATCAACTCAGGACCTTTACACTTCTTAATCCGTCTGCTTAGAAAGCTTCTCATAGGTATATACATGGTTATTTCTTTACCTTCTTCAGAACTTTTCCTAAATATGTCATACTAAATGAAGTCTTTTCTGACCATATTTTAAAATTATAATCCACACCCCTTGACAGACATACACACATATGCTTCTCTATATCTACACCTTAGCTCCCTTCTGTTGCTTCATTTTTTTCCATAGCCCTTATTACCACCTCACATAGTTATATTTTACCTATGACTAAAAATGTATGTTCCATGAAGACAGGCATTTTCTGCTATTTTGATTCCTACTATATCACCAGAACCTAGAATGGTGCCTGGCATATAGTAAGTAACCAATCACTATGCATTTTAATAAATTAGTGGACCCAAAATAAACAAACAAGAGGAATCATTCATAACAAATTTCCATCAACTCCCTTGTCCTCTTGAGGATTATCATCCACCTTACTAATGCTCTATTAACAAAAGCTATTAAGTAGCAGTATTTGCGCAGTCCAGAAGCAATCCCTACCTCAACTTCACAGGTAAGACAAAATATACACAGAAGCAACTCATTCACAATAGCAATACTTGATGAATGTTTACAATATGTCAGGCACCGTGCTAATAAGCACTTTAATAGATTAGTGAGTCCTTACAACACAAGTTTCTAGGACTTTCTTTTTAAAAGGAGATTGGGACTCAGAGACTTTAAGAAATTTTAACATGGCTAGGAAGTAAAAGAATCACTACTTGAATTCAGGTCATCTCTTCACAGACCATGTTTTTAACTCTTCATCTAAAAAAAATTTGGTTTGATCAGGAGGTACAGAAAAGGTAATGTGTACATATATTTTGAAGTAGTCTGAAAAACAGCCTAGTAAGAAATAACATTTGGATATATGAGGAGTACAATGTCCCTAAACTTCAAAGGAGTCTGGATTTGGTACAGGAGGCAGCCGGACTGAGCCAGGGAGTCAGTGATACAGACTAAAGTTTTCTCCATAAGTACAATGACTCTGCTCTGTAGGTTCTTCAAAGGTTGAGGAGAGAAAGGAAGGGAAAGATCTACATATGGAAATGTGTATGTGCAAGAGCATAAAGACCAAAATGGATGCATTCATTCACTCATTTGTTTAAAAGCTCTAAGTCTCCTATGATACGGGCCCTGTTGTAGATGTCAAGGACACTAAAAACCCTGTGCACGAGTTCATCTCCTGGCAAAAGTAGCTCCAGGGGAATGATGAAAAAGCCAGACTACACAGGCCAGTTGATGCTGAGGAAGTTTCCTGCAGAATAGTGAAGGAAGAGGTTAACTGACACAAAGGGACGTGATTGTGGAAGATTTTGAGACCCACAGGTGTTTGAATTTGGTTGTTAAAGTATATAAAATTACAGGTTTCTCTGGTACACAATAAATATCTATTGAATAAAAGAGCACTATTCTAGGGCGCCTGGGTGACTCAGTGGGTTAAAGCATCTGCCTTCAGCTCAGGTCATGATCTCAGGGTCCTGGGATCAAGGCCCGCGTTGGGCTCTCTACTCAGCATGGAGCCTGCTTCCTCCTCTCTCTTTGCCTGCCTCTCTGCCTACTTGTGATCTCTCTCTCTGTCACATAAATAAATAAAATATTTTTTTTAAAAGAGTACTATTCTAAAATGCACTCAAAGCCTTATCTAAAACTATTTTTCTCCTTTCTGTAGTTGGATAACTATTGCAAGAAAGAAAATCATTTGTTAGCATCTCTCAATAATCTTGGAAAATATGAAAAGGATTTTTTTCTTACTATACGAGGTCAGTTCTCATGAGAAATAACTCATAATGTATTTTCTTAAATGATTTTAATTATTTATTTGACAGAGAGAAACACAGTTAGAGAGGGAACGGAACACAAGCAGGGGGAGTGAGAGGAGGAGAAGCAGGCTTCCTGCTGAGCAGGGAGCGATGTGGGGCTCGATCCTGAGACTCTAGGATCATGACCTGAGCGGAAGGCAGACGCCTAATGACTGAGCCACTCAGGTGCCCCCCCCCTTTTTAAAGATTTTATTTCTTTATTTGACAGAGAGAAACACAGCTAGAGAGGGAACACAAGCAGGGGGAGTAAGATAGGGAGAAATGACTCATAATGTCTTGAAATACCTACAAAAAATTCCCAAGCATAGTTGATCTCTCCCTTGGAAACAACTCGCTCAAAGAAGTCTTTGGAATTTATCAAATTTTTCTCCTTGAATTAAACTCCAAAGAACTGCTGCAGAAGTCATAGGGTAAAATAACCTATCTTCCCTTTCCTTCTGCTCACAAAACTAGGAAGTCACAGTGTTTAGTCTTACAGGCCACAAAAAGAGAGATCATTTATAAACAGTAGCATTCATTCTATACCAATGCTTTTATCTGACTCTTTCCTCATATGTTGACTTGGACATAAAACTACATATTTCTTTGCACCTCAGATTCATCAACTATAAAACAGGGATCACAACAGCTCTCCTTAGTAGGGTATCTATGATAATTTACTGAATAAATATATGCCACATGTATACAATAGTGCCTGGTCCACTATAAGCATTCAACAAATATTAGCTATCATCATCATTTTTACATTTTTTTTAATTTTTATTTTTCTATAAGTGGTTAACATTTAAATTTAAAATATACTACAAATATGTTTTCTGCCAAAATAATTCAAATGGTACAAAAAGGAAAATGTAAACATGAAAATCCTATTTTCTTCACCTTTGGCTCCCACTCTCCCAAAATTTCACTGCCTACATGTCCTTCCAAACATATTTAGTGACAGGAAATAGTTATATACCCAGACATTAGCTTTTTTTATTTAAAAACATTAGATCACACTACATAAACTATTCTGCAATTTGTTTTTCTTTTGTCTAATGATATATTCTACACCTTTCTATTTATATTTATATCGACTTTTTAACATGGTACTCAATAATTTGGTTTTTTAATTAATCATCATGATAGACATGGATGTTGTATCCACTTTCTACTATTACCAAACAATGCTTTAAGAAACATTTTATATGTGTACACACACCCTTCTGGGATATGTCATTCTAGGAAGTATGCTATTAGATCAATGGCAGTATCTGTATTTCAACTATATAAGATATTGCCAAAGTGCCTCTAGGAAAGGATATACTTACCTCAGTGATATATTTTTGAAGTCTTAAAGGTGACACTAATCTAGTAAGAACAGAAACATAGGTATTCTACCAACTAAAGAAATATGATATGACCCCTGGGCTTATCCACCAGTACAGGGAGTTAACGGAGATTAAGGAATCAGCTTGAACAGATTAAAGGCACAGAGGATGTTTTCTGGCAAACAGTAGAGGCAGAGCTATATCTCTAATATGCCATGAAATTAAAGTAAAAACCATCATGTAAAATGCTACTTTTATTCTGATAATCTGATATCCTTTTCTTATTTTATTTTCCATAACACCACTCACTCACTTGTACTACCAAGATGTTACCTTCCAGACAACCATATTCTCTCAGAAATATACTGACATATTTAAGAACTATAGATTCCTTTCAATATCATGGCATGAATGTTGAAGCATACAATCTAAAAGGTTTATCAAAAGGTTAACTATGATTGACCAGTCTAAAAGCTCTAGAAGACAAGTTACGCTACCACATTCTTCTCCCTCCCATTCTTCCCCACTTTCCAATCTTCCTCCATACCTAAAAAGTGACTGAACCCACAGTCATCTTGTTCCTTTCCTTAACAAAGATAATAAGATTTATGGGAAATAAAAAATTAGCCCTATATGAAATAAAAACAAAAGACTTTGGGAATTATGATATAGTTTCGAGAGCAAACACAAAATATTTCTAGCATAGAGACCAAATTGTTATGATATGAAGTTAAATTAACAAACTCATTCCTGGGCACCTGGGTGGCTCAGTGGGTTAAAGCCTCTGCGTTCAGCTCAGGTCATGATCTCAGGGTCCTGGGATCAAGGCCCATGTTGGGCTCTCTACTCAGTGGGGAGCCTGCTTCCTCCTCTCTCTCTCTCTCTGTCTGCCTTTCTGCCTACTTGTGATCTCTCTCTGTGTCAAATAAAAAAAAGAAAAAAAAAAGAAAAAAAAAAAAAACTCATTCCTATGGAAGCCTGCTTCTCCCTCTATTACTCCCCCTGCTGTGTTCCCTCTCTGGCTGTGTTTCTCTCTGTCAATAAATAAAATCTTAAAAAAAAAAAAAGAAAATATTTATAAGCAAGAGACAGTCATTCTTTTAAGAAAACACTAGGCACTTTTATAATGCCAATGTTGCAACTATGAATCATGTTAAGAAGCTAATTCTATTATTTGTTTATTTCATTTCAAAGGACTATATACTTAAGTACCCTACATTCCTACTTATTCATAATCTCTCCATCTGGTACTTTTGTATATCAGATTTTACAAAATTATTTCATGGAAAGACAAGCATATAATATTCAATGGCCAAGTGAAAGTGAATTTACTTCAGAGGTTGTAACCAAAGCCAGTAAAGATTGAGGCTACTTTTCATAAAACACCCTAAGAAAATCTGCCAATTTCAACCAGGCAACCATTTCACTGCCTTGTCAAAGAGTTATTTTTAATAAGCTCACAACTGCATATTGCTCATCTTTGCTTTTGTCAATGAAATTTAAGTAAAGAATCCCACCAATTTATAATAAAAGCCAAGGGAGGATTAATCATTTCAGGATGAGAAAATTACCATACATTTTATACATACACACATATATACATATACCAATGCATATGTATATGTATAAATAATATTCCTTATTCCTGCTGACTCTTGGAACTGCAACACTGGTAAGAGAATAGACTATTTTAACTCCAGAAGAGTCACTGATACCGGCTCCGTTGACATAATTCTAAAGCCTATTCTTGTGCCACACTGGCCAGCCCTGGTAATAAAGGCTTCTCCTCCTTAGCTCTAAATAGCAATATCAAATAACCACCTCCTTCAGATGAAGAAACAACAACAAAAATAAAAACACTTCCCTTCAAATAAGACAGAGCAGTGTAAAACTGTGAAGGAAACACAAGAGGCCCCAGATAAAATTGTGCCATCTACCTATCCAGGAAGATCACCCAATTCTGTTTTTCCCTCCTGATACTAGCTGTGGGCAACTCTGTTTTCTCTCAGAAGAAAAGAAAGTGGTCACAGCAAACCCAACTGGCAAGAGTAGGCTCAGCTGTGTCAGCTGGCATTTGGAAAAACTGGAGTAGGTAAAATGCCAGGCAACCCTTTGGATGAGCCCAGGACACTCTAGAAGGGCACTCTTTCTACCTTCTTTGGGACTAGACACAAGACAGGGAACCTGATCCAGCCTTCAGAATAATTTCAAATTCTCAAATCTCAACTAGTAAGAATTTTGGTTAAACAATGCATTCGATCATCATTTATGACAACCCACAAAATCAGACACTGATGAAAAATTAGCATAGAAATGAATATATTTTTAATAATTTTGCTCTCATAATCTACACTTCTCTTTACTAGATGAACTCTCCTAAAGCCCTGTTTTCATGTCACATCCCTGTTCAAAAAGCTTCCTGTTCTCGATGAATGGATAAAGAAGATGTGGTACATATATACAATGGAATACTATGCCTCCGTCAGAAAGGATGAATACCCAACTTTTGTAGCAACATGGACTGGACTGGAAGAGATTATGCTGAGTGAAATAAGCCAAGAAGAGAAAGTCAAGTATCGCATGGTTTCACTTACTTGCGGTGCATGAGGGGCAAACTGGAAGACAGTGGCAGAAGGAAAGCAAATGGGAACTAGGGTAATCTAGGGAGGGAAACGAAACAACAGAGACTTTGA